>JAHDVE020012323.1:0-41405 GCA_022606495.2 Halesus radiatus | reverse complement strand
TGGTTTTAAAAAAACTCTAATTGTAACGAGGGAAGCAACGTGATGGTAAAATATTTACTTACACAGAGCAAGGTATTTTGCAGAAGAGATCGAATTGGTTTTACTTACTCTTTTGCCAGAGAGTTACTGTGATGACTTAGTTATAAGGCTAAGTTTATGCAGCACAAAATGAATTAGGGACAATACAAGACATGAACCTAACAAAGAACATATCACCATGGCTTATCCAAGACCACTTTAGGTTTTACATACTTGGAATAATCAAGGCAATAGTTATACAAAGTAATTGTCATTAGTGAGGGAAACCGATCTTAAGATTGTTCATTTTGCCAATGACGTTTTTCAGAATTGACGTGTTAGTGTCGAGTTCTGAGAAAATGGGAAAATTTAAGAGCAATTTGGGTGTGAGCGCCATTCAATTTTGGAAAAATTGAAAAAACTAAACATTTACCCGTTATAACTTTCGTTCAACAGGTGTGATCTTCGAGTCAGAATGTTGATACCACAGCGGGAATTTACACTTGCATTTGACTGAAAATCCTAACCAGAGTTTGGTTACTGTAATTGGATGAGTAACAAAAGTCAATGACCTTTGTACGTATGTACTCTCGAGGAGTGAGATATTTGAACAAACAAAAATGACAAAAGGTTGCAAGAAAAGACAAAACACAGAGATGAATTGAATATTTACAAATGACACGATGGGACGGAAACGTTGTTAAAGTAAGAGGGTGGGGTAACACCTCTGGGTACGCGTTTTCCCAGAAATAATTACCGACAACGAAGGTGATTTCCTTATTTTGAAGTGATCAGTTTCAAAAAAGAAAAAAAATTGTCCGACGAGAGTGAAGATGAGGAGTGGAAAAAACAGAGAATGAAAGAAACAAAACAAACGATTGATTATATAATTATGTTACAAGAGGAAAGTGTTACACCTGACACTAATGTAACTTTCAAAAATGCAAGGTTTTTTTACATGTTAAATAGTGAATGTTTCTGCGACATTCGCAACATGTGGCAATTGTTGATTTTGTCCAGAGGGTATGGATGAGTCAACATGGGATATGGTTTCTATTGTTTCCATATTTCCAGTTTTAACGATATCTTTCACGTGGTAATTGCCTATGTGTTTACCAGATGTGTCAGAAAGAGTATAGACCAAATCTGAGATTTTTCTCAGGACTTTTGCCTTGATAAAACGAGGCGCCAACTTGGCTGAGAAGTATAGAGCTCCTTGAGATAGTGTGTTATTTTTTCTCCAAACGATATCTTTTTCTTTAAAAGTTACGTGTTTTTTACGAAGGTTATATCTGTCCGCACTTTTCTGGTGGGCCAGTAATAAGGCATCTGTTACTTCACTATAAATAGCAGACAATTCTTCCAAACGATGAGCATAATTTTCCACTGGACTTTCAGAATGAGGAGCCGAAGATGGAAATTCGAAGTTTCGATGTAGGGAGCTATGGACAATTTGTTCCATACCGTGTTTGAGGAAGAAGGGGGTGTAACCAGTTGTGAGATTCACTGTGTTATTCATGGCTGCCTGAATTTTTCTAAGTTTTTACACCAAGTGCGTTGATCTTTGCCAACTAGAATTGCCAGAGCTGTATTAATAGTTTGATTATAGCGTTCTACAGTGTTATTTTGTGGAGTATAGAGAGTGTTATAAAAGATGTCTTTTATTCCATATTTAGATAGAAATTCTTTGAATTCCGTTGCGATGAATTGTTTACCATTGTCTACAATGACAGTTCGAGGGGTTCCGTAGGGTATAAATATGTGTTTTTCCAAGAGGTTAATGATTGTTTTTGCATTAGCTCTTTTTAGAGGGAAAATCCAACAATATTTGGTAAAAATGTCTACTACGCTGAGTATGTATATGTATCCGGCATAACTTTTGGGAAACGGGCCGACAAGGTCCATAGATAATGATTGTAGTGGTCTGTCTACATGTTTGGGTTTACCCATTAGACCAGCAGTAGGGGCTGTGCTGTGCTTATAAGCTTTGCAGATGTCGCATTTAGAAATGTAATTACGGACTTGCTTGAATAGACCAGGCCAATAGTGTTTTAAAGTTATTTTCTTGTAAGTTTTGAAAGTGCCAGGATGTATGGAATCGGGTGCGCTATGGTTGTCGGATATTATTTGTTTTCTCTCTTCGAGAGGGACAACCAGTTTCCAAGCGTAGTTTTCGAGGATAGAAAGCGGGGGTTTGCAATTTCGGAAGAGTTGTCCTTCTTTTATGATAAAATTGGGAAACTGTTGGGGAGTATTCTTGCATCCATTGTAAATTTTTAAATACCAAGTGTCCTTTGTCACGGGGGTAGGAGCATTTGTTTGGGTACTTAAAGAAGCTATTTCAATTCTGGAGAGTGCATCGGGTACAATATTATCGGCACCTTTGCGGTGTACTACATCGAAAGTGAATTGTGATAAACGAGATGACCAACGGGCCAGTCTGCCTGAGGGATTATCCAAGGAAATCAACCATTTTAAACTGCTGTGGTCAGTGACGACAGTGAACTTGCTACCGTCGATGTAGCCTCGGAAATGGTGGATTGAGTCCATGACTGCTAATAGTTCTTTTTCGGTGATTCCGTAGTTTCTTTCATTTTTGTTTAGGCCACGGGAATAGTATGCAACGGGGTGTTCGCCGTCGGGAAATTCTTGCGTTAAAACTCCCCCTATTCCGACATTGGAGGCGTCCGTATGCAGGGTAAAAGGTAAGGTGAAATCAGGGCAGTTCAGAACAGGTGCGGATTGCAATGCTGATTTCAAGGTGGTAAAAGCGTTTTCGGTTTCTGTGGACCAAACAAAGTTGCTGACGCCTTTGCGGGAGCCGGTGATTTTATTGAGAGGGGCTGCTATGGAGGAGAAATCTTTGATGAATCTTCTATAGTAGCCGGCGAGACCAAGGAAGCCTTTGACTTCTTTAGCGTTTTTTGGTCTAGGGAAATTTGCCATAGCTTCGACTTTGTTGGGATCTGTTCTTAGACCCTTTTCGTCGACGATGAAACCGAGGTAACGAAGGCGAGATTTACAGAACTCTGATTTTTTAAGGTTGATGGTTAGGCCGGCGAATTTGAGTTGTTGGAATACCTTTTCCAACATGGCGATGTGTTTTTCAAAGGTGTCGCTTATGATGATTAAATCGTCCAGATAGCAAAATAAGTTGTTGTCTGATTCTGGACCGAACAGTTTGTCCATTAGTCTTTGTAATTCTGCTGGGCTATTTTTTAGACCAAAAGGTAGTCTTGTGAAGTGAAACATTCCTCTTCCTGGTACAACAAACGCAGTTTTGTCGCAGGAATCGGTGTCTAATGGTATTTGCCAGAATGCGCGGGAGAGGTCTATAGATGAGATAAACTTGGCGTTCCTGAGTTTGTCAAGGATGGCATGTACTAAAGGTAAAGGGTATGCGTCTGCTTCGGTGCAAGCATTGAGGCGTCTGCTGTCGAGACAAAAACGGGCAGAACCGTCTTTTTTTGCAACGAGAAGGGTTGGGTTTGTCCAAGCGCTCCTGCTGGGAACTACGACACCCATGCTTAGCATTTCATCTAGTTCTTTTTCTAACAGTTTCAATTTTTGGGGAGCTAGATTGTAATACCTTTGTTTGATTGGGGGGCCAGTTGTTTTGATATTGTGTTTAACCAGGTTGGTGAGTCCTAGACCGCAATTTTCGAAAGCTATTGATTCGAATTTGTTGATAGTTTCCTTTAGTTGTAGGTTTTGAGCCGAATTTAGATTTCCATAAGGGATGATTGTATGAATTTCGGAGATTTGTGGTGGAATGTTTGGTTCGTTACCGGGACTAAATACTTGTGGGGCAATGTCGAATGCTTTCCAAAAATCCACTCCGAGGATGAATTTTTGGGAGATGGAAGGGATCACTAGGAAGTTGATCGTAACTGATTTGTTTCCACATTTTACTGGAAGGGCGAGAGAACCGGTGACAGTTTGAATTGTGTTGTCAGCCGTTGTGACAAGTGGAGTTTGGTTCTTTATTTTGAAGCCATTATTTATAAAGATTAAATGGGCGTTGTCTCCAAGGCAACTAATGGAGGCTCCGCTATCCAGGAGTCCGGAAAAAACTACGTTGTTAATGGAAAATTGTGCGAAAGGTCGTCCGTCTTGGGCTTGTCTGCAGCTGACGGAAGATAGGTGCAAGGCCTGTTTGAAATATTTGACGTGCGCCAACCACTCCGTCCATTCTTTAGGCCTTGAAAAAGAACGAAGAGTGGAGAGGTTGTGTCCTAGTTTTTTGGGTTTTTATTCCAATTCGGGGGTGGTCTAGAGAAATCTATTGGTGGTTTGATATAACGGTGGTTTTGAATGCCGATCCTTTCATTGCTGAGTTTTGATCTCTTGAAGATTTCCCTTAGGTTGTCACGAGGTGGTGAACGGGTTTGGGGGACGGGTCTCTTTAAAGATTTATGTTCTTGGTTTTCTTTTGTCCTGTTGCGTTTGAAACAAGAGGCATATTCATGACCTATTCTTTTGCAGAAGGTGCAGAATTTTTTTTTGTTATTATCCGGTCTAGAGGAAGAAAATAAACTGGGTTTAATTGTATTTTGAGAAATGTCCGAAGGTTTTTTCTTGTTCTGGTGTGTTTCGAGAATGAGGCAAACTTCTTTCAATTGTAGTAAGGAAGAAATTTTTTGCGAGGTGATGATGTGTTCGTATTTATCTAGCAGTCCATCAATGATGACTGCTAAAATTTCGTTGTCGGGTAAAGGGGTTGACAGCTTGTCGTTCAGTATTTCAGCTCGTTGTAAGTATTGTGCCGTATTTTCACTAGGGTCTTGTTTGATTGACAGGAGATTAAGCTTGATTCTATGTTGAGCTTCTTGTTTTCCGAAGCTGAGCTCAAGGGCCGACTTGAGTTCAGACCAAGACTTTGTTTTCTTTTTGTTAATTTTGTGCCAGGGAAACAATTCTGGGCTGATGAGGTCTATGAAGTTTTTGTGCAGAATTTCTATGGGGATTCCTCTTATTGAAGCTGTTTCTTCCGCCTTATCAATGAAGTCTTCCACACTGGTTAAACCGTTAAATTTTAGTTTCCAGGGAGTTAGGTCATAGGTTTTGTTAGGTTCCTCCGCGACTGGGATTGTGTCCTTTTGCTCCTGGGTGATGATTTTTATTTCAACAGGGTTTGATAAATTGAAAGGGAGGGTCTTGATGTATCTTTTGTTGAAAAGCTGTGCGTATTTTATTAGAGCTTTCTTAGTTTTGTTTTGTGGAGACAGGTTTCTGTCGCGCAATGCTTGAAGAATTGTGTCCTTGTTTGATTGGTGAATGTTGGCGATGATACCCAAGGCAGGTGTGGATTCCATTTTGAAAATTAAAATTTAAAAAAAAGGAGAGAAAAAAAAAATTTTAGACTTAGAAAAAAAGTTGAGAACCTCTGATTTTTCTAAGTGTTTGAAATTTAACAAAAATTGGCCAGGGATTTGTTTTAGGGGGAAGATATTTTAAATTTCACTATTCACTTTTGTAACTTTTACTTAAAACTTGAAAAAATTGCCAAGATTCTAGTTTAGAAAATGGTAATTTTCAAAAATCACTTTACACTTGTTGAAATTTGAGGTTAATTGACACTAGGCAATCACTTCCTTGTTTATTGTTTTTATAAGAGAGAAACTCGAAAAGGGATAAAAATTCGTCATTAATTATTTGAAGTTTTTATTTTTTTAGAAACACTGGCGTAGTAGTTTTAATTATAAATTTAAAGTACCACTTGATTTAATTGTCTTTGGTTTATTTTATTATTATTATAGTCACTGACAGAGGGTTTTTTAATCACTTGATAAGGTATTACCATACAATATGTAAACACAATGTTACATATTTGCGAGAATTATTTGAGGAAATTGAAGTAGGTAATCCTTGCAGTAAATTTAATTGTACCTGTTGTTTAATGGGCAAAAGGTCTTAAAGGTGAAGTTTGCGAACTTATTTATCGAAAATAACTTAATTGTTGCAAAGCCGATAGCAACGTAAGGGACGGCGTGAGTTGTTTGTTTATGGAACTGTCAAAAATCAGCTGACTTGATCTAGGCAACTTGAGAAAAATAAAAGAGGGACTGTAAAGTTGCCTATTCTGTTAATTTGCAAGTCGGTATAGATTCGATTTTGCCAACTTGACAATGCTACGACGCGCTGCGTCTGGAGAGTGTTCAAGCGAACTTCAGACGAGTTTTGGTTGAGAAAAAGAATTCGCCGAATATTCCAGAATTCTGCCGCGCTTTGTCGAACGATCCCGATGTGATTGTTGCGTCACGTGATATGAAATGTTCTAGAATGTTTGGCGCGTTTTTAACGGTTTTTTTGACAACGTCTCGAAATTGTTTCTAGAACAATTCTGGCGCGTATTTTAACGGTTTTATGAACATGGTTAGAAATGGTTCCAGAAAAAATTGCTATGGGAACACTTTACAGGGAGAAGATACAATACAAGAAGAGACATTTATACCGATTCTGAAAGCATCCTATGAGTAGGAACTATGTTTGCAACGAGAATAATTGCGGCAAGTTTAATGTATGGAGTCTGTTCCAATTCCCAAAGAAGGCCCTGACGTTGGGAAGCCAGTGTTAACTTACGGATTGGGAGTGTAATGCGGGAATGCGGGAGAAGGTAAGGAGGAAGGTTGGGAAGGCGAATTTGCGGGAGACAGTGTGTGTGGGTGTGAGAAAGTGTGTGTGCTTACCCTGAGAGAGGTTTTCTTCCAGGGAGCTCAGCTCGGGACCTACGACTAGCTCGTCATCGGCAGGCCTCAGAGCTCTTCTTCAGGATCGTGAATCGACAGTCAGTCTTATAATTGGGGATTGTGACTCGAGACTTTAGTAATTAGAACTCTCAGATGCTTTCAGTAATCAGTTGTTTACTCGGTATAAAAAGGGGAACAGACATGGTAAGATTACACAAAGGGATCATGCTAACCTAAATTACAAACATGTTACGGGTAAAACTAAGATTCTCTCTCTGGAATAACTCTACGAACGGCATTGGTGAAGGTGGCTCGAAATGGAATTACAACACAATATAAAGGGGATATTCAAGAATACAGCTCACGGTTGGTAATGATGGTTGTCGGTCGGGCGTCCGGGTAATATTCCATCGCCAAATCCAGGATGGATGGTGCACCTCGGAGATGTTCCCAAGGCCAAGTCCACGGAGAGAAGTCCGTGTGTCCAAGGCCGAGTGCGAGAAGAGAATGGCGGCTCAAAGCGAGCGTGTCGAAGCCGGAACTCGAGTACGAGTGGTGTATCTTTTTGTCGCTAGGGGTGTTAACTTAACGAGTGGCTAGTAATTTATATAGGGTATATGCGTTATGTAACAATATACATATATATATACATATATATATAATATATCGATACACTAAAATTGTAAAACCGCTTATCTCAATACAGGACTGTCCTAGTGAAATGAGTGGCTAATGTTTTTTTTTAAATTTTAGAGTAAATAAATAAATTGTTAATTATAAACATTAACGGAGTGATAATAATGCATATTGATGGAAGCAAAACAAAGGTAAGGTAATCAATCCATTTACAGAATTTTCTTCATTTGTTGAGTATAACTTGAATTCGAAAAGAAAAGATTCTATTATTTACAGTATGAAGTAGAGAAGAATAGAAAAAAAATTGTAGCAAGCGCACTAACAAGGAAAATGACAGCTTTTTTGTCGTTTTGTAAACATGCCATTTAAGATTCGTTTGAATTTTATTGGTTACTATCTGACGTGAACCCGGCCTTGCTCGGGTACAATAATTGATTTTACAGCGAAAGTAACTATCTCCAAATAAGGAAACATTCATTTGATTATTTTATTTCATTCCAAACGTTAATTTTTCAAAATATATCTAAATCATAAAGTTTTTAAGTGGGTACCTACTCGTGTTTTCCATTTTGAAAATATTCTACCCAAAAAAATATTCTTCTTTTGAATATGCAATCTGTGGCTAACAAGAGTGTTATATCTATGGGCTAACCTAAATAAAACATAGCGGGTTCAATGTTTTTCATAGTTATTTTAAAACGTTATAGCAACAGTTTTACATATAGAATTTCATTCAAACTACTTTCTAAACCTTCCGGCACTAATAAAAAATTGTGCTGTTCTCAGCGAAACCGGTCCAGTGATTTTCGAGAACATCGAGGACAAACAAACAAACAAACTTACATTGATTTTTATATATTCAGATTTGGAAAATGTACCATTTTCGTAATACAGACCACACATGCGAGAGTTAGGTTTGAAAAATGCAATGCTGTTAAATGTTCCCAATCCAAATGTTTCACATTCTCTTTGTTGTCTGTTTCTTAGATTAATATTTATTTTATGAATGAGTTCCTGTTCAAAATAAAAGTTTATTGTTTATACGCACTGCACAATGAATTAAATTTAAATACACTTGTTTTAATTCACCTACATTTTGGTATTAATACGACGAGTATTTTCGATTTGACTGAATCATCTTCAGGACTTAAAATATTGTAAGTAAATAACATGAATATTCATGTATATATAAAATGGTAAAAATGGAAAAAAAGAGATAGAATATTAATAAAAAAACAACAATTTAAAAATAGAAACATTTAATACTATACACATAATTATTTAGACGATGGGAAAACCACAAAGGACAAAATTTTTATTTAATTAATTTTTGTTGTTTCACAATTAATTAATTAAAAATAATATATGGTATACTTGCGCATTCAGTATAGCTCTGGTGAAAGACCACCATTCAAATTGAAATATTATTTGAAATGGCTTTAGTCATGTTTACTGATCAGATATGAATAGCCAGGTACTTCCACGCCCCCCTACTCCCCATCTCCTTCCCCTCCCCAATACCTTCAGTTTCATAACATACCCCAATTGGGGATGTCATAGTTTCACTGACTCCAAACGTTTCTGAATAGTTGGGACTCTTGTGCGGTATTCACAAAAAATGGTAGGAACAGAAGTTTAGTGTAGTGCATGAAGCAAAGAAATTACGTATTTATTTATATTTCCGACATACTAGTACGTATAAAATAATGATCCGTACGTGAACATAAAATTTAAAAAAAATCGTCAATGTGATATCTATAGGAAATCAAGGTGGTACACCATGCGCCTGTCACGTTTCCTGAAAAATGACCCAGTGCTATTAAAAACACAGTGGAATTGTCGTTGAGCTTTATTTATTGAAGCGATTGAATCCGGATCCTTTTGGGAAAATCAGTGGATTACAAAAATGAAGTGGCTTGTGAAAAAAGGGATCAGCGAGCCGACATTTATGGATCAGAAGGCTCACCTAGTGCTTCCCATACCGGTAATAATTTCAGCATACAAAAACATCGGGAGGACAGCTCCATAAGCTCCTCACAAAGCGCGTCGTATTTTACTCCAGTGAAATAATTCACAAAGGACGTGCCAAGAATCACGTTGATACTTCAGCTGAGCCTTTAAGCTCGGAATAAAAGCTCATCCGCGTATCGATTTTGTCATTTTTCAGCCGCGGAGCAAGTATCTAATACAAAGACCTAATGAGAGGATACAAGTTTTACATCGTTCACTCTGATACATCAAATGTGGGTGGATTTAAAATCTTTTGTGGGATAGACAATATAACCGGTAATTATGGGCGGTCTCTCAAATACCACTTTCCATGCTATTTCTCTTTTCATCGGCAGAATACCCCATTTTTAGACACTTTCATCAAAATTTCTTTACTTTCTCCACCCCTAAATTCCCCACTTAGTCACATGGGTTATGATACAATGTTTTCTAAAGCACGGTAATCAGAAGTAGCAAAATCTTCGAGCAGAATTTCTTTGGCGTAGGTACCGTAGCTTTGAAACCAATCACACCTATGGCATGAGTTTGATTATTTTAATTACTAGTCATCGTATTTAACGGTTTTAGTGCGGTGTTGATTTTGCAAGTAGCTGCGTATTAGTAACAGTGATTGATAATTTGTTTTATTAGTAAATAAATATGATATTAACTAAAAACGCAATAACTTGGACAAATATCAACGAAACTTAATGATTCTTTTTGATATTAAACGTAAGAAAGAATTGTATTCCATGCTTCTAATAAAAAACTAAAACTAATAAATAAATAGAGAAAAAAATAGAAAGTTTTGTCGCTTCACAATTGTGTTTTCCCGTGCAAAGGTCATCTATTCCCGTTTTACAGCGCGCCTGTATGAAGAAAATTCACTTTCTATTCGCATTCTATTATTGCGTTGGCCAATAATCGCACTTCTGTCATCACTGTCTCCATTTATCAGATCAAAGGGCTCAAGTAATGTCGCTCATACATCGTCCGCGATGGAACTAAGATCCGACATGGTGAAACATATTTTTTTAAATTTATTATATCAGGACAAACAATATACATAATATAAAAAATATACGCCAACTGCAATACACCGCTCTCAAATGAAAAACGCGTTCTTGTAAGGATCAACAAACGCATACTGAAGAACGCAGCGCCTAAGCGCTTCATCGAAATTTTCTTCGGTAAGGCTTCCACCGCCATTTTAACGGTTAATAATCACACTGATTAAATCATTTTGGTTGTAGGTATATAATGCGAAAAAAATCTTAAGCTCGTGGAATGCTCCTTGCACGTAGTTAAATATGTTTTTAACGTCTTTCTAAGTAAAAAAGGTCTGCTAAAAGTTCGAACTTTAATTTGAATACTGTGATTGTCCAGACAGATTTCATTCAAAATAAGTTTCCTAACAAAAACACCCCACCAAAAATTCCCTAGTGCTAAATTAGTAGAACAGGTCGATCGGTTATACGCTGACTAACTCTCCGGTAAGTGTCCACTGACTATGTATCGAAATAATTCTAATACTTGTTACGTATTCAATTTTATTATATTTCCTTAAAATATATGTAAATCATGTTTTATTATATGGGTAAGCATATAAATAGGCATTTTGTCAAACTTAATTTTTGACAATTCAGAAAAACCCATTTGAAATATTGCTTTATGCTGCGACGTAAAATAGAACCCGCGACAATTTGACTAAACATATTCAAATGCGTAGACTATTAGGCTACGAAGACCACCTTAATTTTATGCGGTTTTTAATACCTCATTGCTATTCCGATAATTATTCATAAATGCATAATCGTGAAAGTTGGGAAGACGGTGACAGACGCGGAAAGCAGAGAGAAGAAAGAGTTTTGACATTCGTAAACCAGATAACAAGTAAGCCCATTGTTCTTCTTTGAAAAGAGCTTTGTGAACTTAAATGCCCGCAGTCAGTGAGTAAATAGTGATTAAACTTAATTAATGGGAGCTTTTTGTTGCTTGCGCGAGCTTTTACGATGAAATAGTCATTACGCCGTAATGGCGAGGACAACTGACTTGGGATGCACGAGATGAGCCTACGTGCTCTTCTTTTAAATTTCATCTTGTTTATTGTTTGTTTTTGTGTTTAATTCATAGAACTCCATTTAATTTATTTTTAAATTAATGTAAATGAAATTTAAAGGGTTTAAGGCAAGGTTTTCTTAATTGTTTATATAACACAAGTCAATAACTTTCACGTTATTATAAATCAATTAAGAAAAAGTCGTGTCCAATGTGAGGGAAAACAGTTTCCAAATGTAAGTTCCTCACATAATGGAGAATCCATTATCACAATTCGTTTCTCAGTAAATCAGTTTCACCGGTAATTAATCATTTTAGGCACCATAAAAATTGAAATTGTGTAGGGGTAAATAAAATCATATAAATAAGTCGTCTCAACGTGGCCTAACCACACCCGAAAATGGTCTTGAACTCCGAAACGGCTGATACAGTAATAAAAAAGTACTTGCAGAACGTAATAATAATATTACAATTTTTTTTTAAATTTATCATACTTGTTTTCCTTGAAAATTTACTTTTAGTGTCTGTGAAATTTATGGATTTTGATAAAAAAAATATAAGAAAAAAAAGGTAAGGATCATTGACGGCGAAGTATTTCCGCAGAAGCAAATGATTTATGGTGAGAAAATTGAGATTAAGTAAGAAGGACGAGGGTTGAGACCAGGTGACAATTCGTGGAAGCATCTGGTAGTCACATTTTTAACATTTCATTGTTCACTGTTTTCTCATATTCGCTCTCGAATTCTTATAATAATTTATTTTTTACCGTTGGATTGCTGTACGAGTATTCGGAGTACTTAAAAATCATAATATACTTTGAAAAACAATAAACAGAATCACATTGTTATTGAAGTGTGACGTAAAAATAGAAGTATTTGAGAGGGTTTCAAGTACGAAAGAAAGTTATAAGCGATTATGATATATAAAACACGAGTGAAATAAGTTGAGGTAGATTAGCAGAAGAATAAGTAACAAAATAAGTATTTTGAGAAAACCGTGTAATTTGAGGTGTATCAAAAATTATATCCGGTTTGTAGGAAATGACTTCAAGCAGGTAGGTATACATAAAGTTTGGGATAAGGTGGCAAGCTTTTTGAGTTTAGTAGTCGCGTTGGCATGTATATTTGCGTTTATTTTATATCGATTATTTTGGATATTTTTAAGTGATCAATTTAACAAGATTTTGCATATTAGCATCTCATTCTAGAACAGTAGATGTCTCAGTATCGATCATCAGAAACGAAAAATTGTTTGAAATGTCTAAAGCCGTGTTTCCTTCCCTATCTGTTTCTTCTTTCCTATTTTCATCCCACCACTTCCTTCAACCTCGCAACACTCCCCTAATCGAAGATTCCCTGGAATTATGATCGATGCCAACAGTCCATTTTGTTATTTTAATTTTGAATGGTAAATATATTTGATTTGTGAGGGTCCGCTATTTTGGATAACTTAGATCCTATTACGCGTAGAAAAACAAAAAAAAAATCAACCACAGGTATTAAAACATAACAGTGTTGCCAAAAAAGTACAGTACCTGCGTAATGATATAAAGATCATTATTCCACAAAAAAAAACACCTTTTAACCAAATGTATTATATAGTTTCTTCTTCGGGGGGGTTTTCAATCAGTGATGCCGTAGTTCCACTGGATCTAGGCAGGTGGAGTTCTCGAGCGGTAATCACATTAAAAATTCGTCAGAGGAGGAGGATTCCCTGAGCCCTATCTTGTGAGGTTTATATCGCTGGTGACGAGTGACGGAGGCTCTGGGCGGAAAGTTTTTAATTGCACATTCGGTAGGGTTTTTGAGGTGCTGTGTCGGGGCGTCGTTATTGTCAAATGGATAGACATAAATGAGCGAGTTATGAGTGCTTTGTAATTAAACTAAACTTGAGGGCTGTTTTATGATTATGGAAATGTAATTAGTTTCTTGAATATGAAAATTGGCAATTATTTTCTTCTTACATTGTCGTGGAATACCATTATCTTCAACAATGTATGTTCCTATTAAAATGAGATATATAAACAAAGTTTCGTTAGAAGCATTTTGTAATCGGTAAAGTGATAAATATCTTAGGAAGAAAATACATGGCGTGTTAATTAATAATTTCCCATAAATAAATAAAATTGTTACTTTCCGTTATTCGATTATATTTTATAGGTACATGCATTGTTTTGATCACAATGTCTTGAAATCTATTGTTAAATAGATTCTTTTTAAAAAAAAAATTGTTTACACGAAATTTTAAATAAAAGTATTTAAATATAGGTATTGTAGTTGGAAATATCACTAGTTGAAGTGATAGGTAAATAGTAATGCGGAGAAGCAGATCCCATTTATTTAATGGTTTTAAAGGTTTTTTGATTATGGTATAATTATTCTCTTCTCGAAAAATTATTTTTGATTATGGTGTAATTATTTACTTGATAAAAAATGGCATTATTATACTATGTATTTTTCAAAAATATGTATACTTTTTAAATACATGTGACGAATTTGCACTCCCATGAGCAAAGCTAATAAAAAAAAATCATTATGGGACTGTTAATATTGGTACATAATGTTTGGTTTTGCATTAAGAAGTTTTCAAAGTACAAATAAAAACAAACAAAAAATAGACATAAACATCAGGTAAATAACACAAACAAAAGGTACAAGCTCGACATATACCAAACAGATCAATTTTAAAAAAATACATGTAACAATTCGTAACAATATTTTTCAAAAGAGGAAAAGTATACCTATATCAGAATCTATAAAATTTAGCAAGACGACTGTCAGAACAGAGTTGATACTTATGATAAATAAATTTCCAAATAGCAATTAAAAAAACAGATAAATCATTTCGAGATTTCTTAGAATCGTAAACATGTAATTCTTTTGGAAATTTGTTTAGTTAATGTATTCCGATGATTTTTAAGTTCGTATTTTGTCGAGTGTATTTTCGATATGTGTAGTTTGTTGTGTTACCGTGTATTATATTGGTGAACGTCGTGATTGTAGTTAGGTTTTATGTTTGTGTGAGTATTGCATTGAATCATATTTAAAATAGTGTTTGTTATTAATATTTATATGCCTTCATTATTATTCATATATTTACCACTTTATCGTTTTAAAAGCAACCTGTACATCCCTTATATTTGTGTAATTTTCAACAAAATTACGTTATAAGTAAATGTAAAATAATTTTCAATGTAATATAAGTTGTTAATTTAAAACTCGACCGGGAGACCAGGCAACGCCGACGGTAAAACAAAAACTATCTATTTTTTTTAAACACTATTTATGTTAGTTTTTATAATAATAATAAATTTAAAAAAATGTGTTTAAAATAACAAAGATAAATGTAATATTTTAAATAAATCGGGGGTATATAAATTAGTTTTGTAACAATTAACTATTTTTTCAAATGAAAGTCTTCTAGAAATTTCAGTATTAGAGTTAAGGAACACCTTGGTGTTTAAATAATAAAAATTATTATGAATTTGCTAATCATATTTTAGAAACCAATCATTATTTTGATAAAAATAAAGATTTTAAAAATTTTCACACAAATACAACTGGTTTACAATTAGAGAAATTAGAAATTTTAGAAATGAGAAAAAAGAGTTAATAGTGATATAATTAATAATATTAAAAAATATATATATATCTGTCTCTTGAATTTATTTTCATATCAATATTGACAATAAAAATATATGTATACTTTTTTTAAATTATTAATTATTTTTATTGGGATTTAAAAACCTCATTGTAATATTTAATCATTGAAGAAAATAATATTAACAAACCTAAATGAAAGATGAAACTGAAATATTTTTAGTTTCTGTCCTTCTGTCCGGTTTTATCTTTCATTTAGGTTTGTTAATATTATTTTCTTCAATGATTAAATTTCTTTTTTAATTTCTAATATAAATTTGTTATTCAATGTTTTAAGACATTTTTTAATTAACATTTTTGATTAATCACTTACCTACTTTGATAGATTTTTTGACTTGACATTATTATTTTTTAGTATTCTTTATATTGCTGATGAGGAAAGCATCGCTTTCGAAACATCTTGATATTAATAAAGTGGTAAATAAAAAGCATTTTTTAATTCATTTATTAAAAGAAACACTGTTTGTCTCAAAGAATTTTTGGATGGCATTTTTACATTACCTCTTTAAATTTCAATAAAGATAACCTGTAAAGTACCCAAACGTCGACCACTCGTTGACTAGCTTGAATATACTATATGCACCGCATGTTTTAAATTTGAAATTTGCAAATGCAACGTTATTAGTAGTATTTTTGCTCCCTAAAAGCATTTAGTGAAAAAAAAAACGAATGAAAGAAATTTAATACAGTGCATCCGGAGCAATATTGAATACGTGCATTTTTAATTTTTTTTTGTATATCGTATGAAGCTATCACTATAATTAAATGAGACAACTACTTTTCAACCAGTTTTAGTTTTAACCACCATTCATTTTATACGCCGACCGATTTCGTTAGAACCGTTCCTTAACCAGGGAAAAATACATACTACCTTTACAATATTACAAAATTATGGCAAAACATATATACGAGATATATTAGGTGTCACAGTGTGTGTGGGGGCGCCACTAGAGATAAGTAAAGACTGGGGAAAGAGATAAACTAATTTCTTTCAACGTTGTAAATTTATTCCCCAATGCGAATATACAGGAGAGTATATGCTTAATATCTGATTTACTAGATAGTTCTAATTTATCAAAATATTTTATTATCGACCTAACTTCGTTTTTCAAGATTTCTATAAATCAAAAATGTTTCCAAAATAATACATTTTCACAATGAGCAAACACTTTGTGTCATTGACCCGAAAAATTCAATCAAAATATACGTTGTTTGAATCCATATTGGAATATGATGAAAATACACATTATATGAATTCAATAAAAGTGGATTAAAAAAATCGTCTTTTCGTTAATTCCAATATAATAATATAATATATCAACAAAGAGAGGGCCTACTAATGGATGCCCCAACAAACCCTCTTATTGCATATATATTTATGGACAATTCAGGGAATAAGATATCAAACAATAATTCACCACTTGTCTCAAATGTATTACGATGGAAAAGATCGTCAACTCCACAATTTCCCCAACTTAATTAATTTCTCCCACAAACATGTACCAAATCGTTTCGACATTGACATATCTGTTACGATTGCAGTTCCACAGAGTTATTGTCCACTGAAAATACAAAAAAAAATGGTTGGTGAGGAAAAACATGTGCTAATAGAATTTATTTTTTAAAGAGTTTGTTCCTTTGTTTGGAGTTGCTAATAATCGTGTGGAACTTACATAGTTCATGAATACTATACGAAATATGTATCTATTTCTTTAATCTGAACCGCCAAATACCTTCCATGAAAACCACGCATTGATTTCAATAATATTTAAATTGCCCGAGCAAAGGCTATCTTAGAAAATTCACGGCAATCCTCAACAATACGCGGTTCACGGGATTTCACCTTCAATAGTTGAAAGGGTACAAAAGAATTTCCTAAGATACCTGTATTTTAGTGATTTTGGGTATATCTATCAGACATCCTCTATGGAATGCTGAGTTTTAATAGCCTTTACAGCACGGAAAGCGTTAATGGCCTATAACCCGTTGAAAGGTAACATCAGCATTCTGAATTTTTTGGAAAATATACCGGGTGTATCAGCACATAGGTACCCGACAAACTTAACTAGGATTTCCTAAACCTTTTGGAGTGAAATTTTTTTTTTTTGTTTATTTTTGTTATTATCTAAAAACATAAAAAAGGTATTGGACAGTTAGGATTGAGGCGGGGTGTTGGACGGTTAAGTGACCAGTGACAGCATGCAAAAGTTTTTTTTTTCTGTTGGAATTAGAATTAAAAAATATATATATTAAAAACAATCCGAGACCAAAATTTCGTTAACATTTTTAACTCCAAATAAGCTCAGGAATCAATAGTTACAGTCTATCGGATACGGGCTGACACACCCTGTATAAACGCAAAATAATTTTACGATGGGACGTGGGCAAAAGGTTTTTCATTCTTTATCTTTTTTATTTATTTAACGCCCATATGGCATTTAGATAGAGTTTTACATAGTGCAGTATACGATATCTTACGGTTTGAACATAGGAAATGAAAATAAAAATACAGTGATCCGGGAGGTACATAAAAAGATAACGGCATTTTGAAAATGCGTGTATTTTACGTACTTACCAATATAACACTGCCAGAATTACACATGGACAATTATTGGAATTTACACCTAATGGAATTACACACTAATTCAATTTTAGTGTAGATATTTATTTAGCACAAATACTTAATTTGATGATGAAAAGAAAAGTGTGTAATTCGTTCAATGTATAAATTTTGTCCTTATCTAATTCGGGCTGTGTAATATTATAAATTTCATGCCTATGTAATTTCGTTCTGACACCTTTGAGAAAATATGGTAACAGTATGAACACCTTGTATGACGATACTATGTTATAAGAATTTATATGTTGAAATTTTTTTGCTCTCTGTAATATATCTTACGGTTTGAACACAGGAAATAAAAATTAAAATATGGTCATTAGTGAGGTAAATATAAAATTAATCTAACAGCAGTTTGAGAATAGCAAGCGGTATAAGGTTATTGTATAAATACTTTTGAATGACTGCACATAATATACATGGGCGGATTCATTCGCTGCAGTGAATCGATTCCGTCTGATTCACATAGTCTTGTGGATTTCTTCATTGAATTCATAACAAATCTAATAATTAAAGAATAAAAATGAATTTGCATTTAAAATTACCCTTGTGTTGAAAATAACGTATTTCAAAATAAAATAAACACAAGACTGACAATTACGTAATAAATAATGCGAAAAATGTGTATGCACCTCAATGTAGCCAATTATGGTTACGCTTTAAAAGACAATATAACTAGCCAAACAATAATGCTCCCTATCTAGTAAAGATTACAACGGAAATTCTCACCCAACTAGTGAAAGCTTGGCCACGCTAGGAATAACACGAACGGAATCGCCTCCGGCATTGAGGAATGAATCGGGAACTTCTGACTAGTGTCTGGCAGTGCGCCCAGCGGGCCAAGAATGGACAGACTCGATATTGACGGTCCAGACATGGAGACGATGACATCGCAACTGAATGTGAAATACATTTCTTAATTCCTCGATTTAAGGAATATGGCATGCGAAAGCCAATATGCGCTGGCTGACTAGATGGGTTTGCCGCTACGGACTAGTGCGGACGATGACGTATGGGTATTTATAGATTGCGACGTAGGATTTTATACGTTAAATGGAGTCTTGCATATTGAACAATATCTCTGGTGACTTTGGGGTGACGCCCATAGTATCCGTGCCGTAATTATGGAGCCGCGCGTTAAATAATCGCAGAGTTACAAGGCCTAAGAATTAATTCCGTGTTAAATTGAGAATCAGATCGGGTGTGCCAGAAGATTGAATTTATTCATTAAATTCATTCATCCAATATCGCGCGTGTCTAATACATAATGTAAGAATTTATACGTTGAAACATTATTGCCATTAATTTTTTGTTTCGCTTATCCTGGATGAGAGATCGTATTGTTTTTTCACTACGCCCCTGATTTCAAAATTATCAACTTTTTACAGTGGTCTCCTCTTCTATCAAATTTTGGCTTTCATCAGGGCGATCTTCAGCACTCAGGCTAAATCACGAAAAGGCATAGAAAATCTACTAACACTCTTACAAATCATTTGTTGAGTCATGGAATTGTACAGTCGCAGGTGCTACTTTTGTATTTGGATTTTACAGAGGTAATTAAAATTTAAAATATCTGAAGCACGACAGAAAACATGTCCGGGGGCTAAGTCCGTGTCTTTAGTGTTAGCTAATGTAAGTTAAATTGGCCATGAACAACACATTTTGACAGTTTGGTAGTCCGTATCGCCCAACAAGTTATGTTTGCGTTTACTTTAAGAAACAAATCCGTAAAGCAAATGCAAAACACGAAGCTACGTTTATAAAAACTGTCAAAATGTGTTGTTTGTAACCGATTTAACTTACGTTAGCTTACGCAAAATATACAGACTTGGTCCTCTCTGAACTCCTTTCATCTTCTTTATTTTGGAGAATTTTGAAACATAACATCACGCATTCCACAACGGATTGCATTTCGTTCAACCAAAATAACGACGTTAATCAAATCACTGTGAGGATCAGATTACTCTCAGTCTGTCTTCCTCGTCGCAGCGTCTCACCAGATTCAATAAGTTAATCTCGCCAGATCTGGGAGAGGATCCCTCGGCAGAATGTGTGGAACTTTGTTATCCTTCTTTTGTTGGCAGCAAACGATTCTAATCTTCTGCCGAGAACTTCTATGGGGGTGCTTTTATATGGAGTTAATCCCGCAGTAATGGTCCCACCCTTTGGTTGAGAAAACGCTAGATTGTCTTGGATGAACTTAAGTTGACCACAATTCGATCAATTCTAATAAGTACGATGCCACACTTATTTTTTCGCCTAAACTTTTTTTTTATCATTTCATGGATATATTTATATAGCGTATAACAAAATGTTGTGTAATAATTAATAAAAATTGAGAATATTTAAATAAATGAAAATAATTAAAATGTGTCTTGTCGAGTCCATATTAGTTCCTAGCTAGGTAGAATGCCTGTTCTAAGGAACCTAATGCTCAAGGTATACATGTTGTAACATTCTGAAATTATTGTTTCTTTTGAATCTATCTTCTAAGTGTGTGATGAATAATAGGTATGAATGAATTGAAATGACATTATTTAAAAATGTTTGAGAATGCCCTCTACCCAATACAATTAAACATTTAGTTATTATTGGACCGATGTATAACGTTTCCAGGTTTTAATATTCGATTCCGGGGGATTTTATTATATATTTTCGGTCCCAGATATGGATATATCTTTTGGTATTTTCCCGTATTAAAAAGAGATCCTTTCTAGTGTGACTTAGTATAATATATTCATGATCGATTTTTATGTAGTTTTGACGAACATCCTACTGTTTAATTATGATGCTTCCTTTAACTAACAAACTATAATTTCTAGCTAATACCAGACCTCTCTAAGAAATTCTTTCTATTAATCACCTTGTCTTTGAGTAAATTTTTATACCCAATAGAATACTTTCTATAAGTATAATAGTTTCTTACCAATATTATCTTTCGTATACTGTATTAGTTTTTTCTATCAGTATCAACAAATCAAATAATATGGCGGATTTACTTATTAATTTATGAATATTTCAAACATTTTTATTAAAATTGATGTTGGAAATGAATAAAAGTCATATTAACCTCATTCCAGACACAATAAGGTACACGGATTTCATGTCACCACAGGTCGCCGATCGAAGGTTTTTATTGCTCCAGGTGACTGATTTTCTACGTATAGCTAATAAAGTGATTGCCAAAATTAAAACATAAAATGTTACTTTTATTTTACATAATTTTATTTATGACATTTTATACAAAATTCACCAATTTCGTTACGAGGACACCCCATCACGTTGAACTTACGGTGTTTTGGAAAGGGCAGATGAGTCAAATAAATACGATATGGAGTTAACTATGCCAAACGATTCCTAAATATTTTTCTTATATAGAAAAGAGAGACTAGTCCGCTAGATAAATTATGTTTCGACATATTAGCTGTTGATGTATAGAGATGAGTCTTTTTTTTATAAATTAACATGAACTTAAAGATAATTAAAGTTCTGTCTATTTACAAAAACAATTATTTTAAAATATTGACCCTGAAAATAAAGACGTCTAACACTGTGTTTTGTGGGTCGAGAAACGTAACGATTAAATGCTTAAAACTTTGTTCTTCATTACAATTCTTAGATCTGACAAAAATATGAAATGCAATATTGGCTAACCTGTAAAGTCATCTCCCTTTCCAAAACATCACAGTTAAATTATGCTTGCATTGAGCTGTGTTCAGAACCTAAATGTAAATATCCGTTCTTCTTAACCCTACGGAACAACTGTTGAGCCGACATTTTGCCTCAATACTGTTCAAATGCACAAAAACGCTCTTCCCAACAAAACCCTCGATCAAATTTACGATCAATTTAGGATATTCATTTTTATGGGCTAAGTTCCGCCCAACAGAGGAGTCTTTATAAAAAGTGTCTAAGGGGTGATAAAATGTCACCGAAATGGCAAATGTCATTATTGGTTCGTGCGATTCAAATATTTAATGAAAAAGATTTATTTCCATTTGCTAATGTCAAAAACATGTTTTTTGTATATTTTAAATAAAACTGAAGAGAACCTAACTTATTTTACTAATTATAAGCTACGTTTTGTCTTATTTTTCTCGGAGGAGAAACTTTAAATGTCAAATGTACGATACGAATAATGTATTTTCGCGGCATTTAATATCATTTTATAGTCTATAAAATTAGGCGGGTACTATTTTATTTTCTATGAAATTGGGAGGGCACCTATATAGACAATTTAGGATCTTCAAAGATAAAAGATCCCAGAAAACAGGCAAACAGAGCGTTGGATTGGCTGATTGATCATTCGAAAATTTGGGAAGAATGGCCGTTGTGGACCTTGTGCCATAGTAACACGACTCCTAGCATTAAAACTTTCGTGATTCAGAAAAAAAATTGCTTTTAGATTTAATTAATTAACAGTTAGTAGTAATATTCCTCCTAGTGCTTTTCATGTCAATGATCTCATTTTATACGTTATACGGAAACGTAGAACCTTACCATTATTATTTTCTTCTTCTGGATTACTTTGCTATGAAAACATTTCCATGCTGTTTATCTTGGTTTCATACAAACTAAACTACCCCTGTTGTGTGCGATATTTCAAAGAAAGGTTTAGAAGAAGCGAGGAGCTGACCGCTTCCGTGGGATTTCTTCTGAAGCAACCATTGTAAGAGTAGTCTGCGCGGTGGGAAGATAAATATCGTTTATTCCGATTTATCTAAATGTTGCCCAGTGATTGAAGAGCTATGAAAATTCTATTGAAATCTTCAAAAGCTCGAACGGCTGGCTAACAGTTTTCCCCTTTATTCAACGAATTATTTTATGCAGATGACCTTTGTAGCAGAATGGAAAGCTCCTTAAAATTGAACCTAGATATTACAAATTGAAAATACATCATTAAAAAAGAAAACTACTTCCTGTAGGATTTTAAAAAATACAACCAGGTAGGTACCAAAATGCCGTATATGTAGCCAGTCATTTAATTGTACAAAATATTATTTTGGAACTACAAAATATAATTACTATGGCAACACACATTAACGATATAACTAACAAGGCTTTAAATATTCTTGGCTTCCTTTGCAGAACTTTAATCGATTTTAAAGTGTCTAGATTGTATGAGAATGCTGTAGACTTCATTAGTTAAAAGTCAAGTGGACTATAATTCACCCATTTGGTTCCCTTTGTATAAAATACACTCTAACGAAATAGAACGGGTTCTGCACAAATTTCGTAGGTACATAAATATTAAAATGAAAATTACAATTTAAAATATAAATTATGTAAGTTTGATGAATCGATTGCATCTGATTACGCTGTCTGACAGGATAATTATGTCAGACCTGGTTGTATTATTTAGAATCATTAGCAACCTAATTGACAGCCCTGCCATCCTCGCCACTATTAAATTAAATGTACCAACGAGGAACATAAGACAAACTGAAACATTTTTCTGAAACACGTACACAATCAACTATCAGTCTTATTTTTTAACCAAGTTGTTGATGTATTTGCTGACTCCATTTATACAGTAAAGTGTCATCTATACCAGTACTTTGATGAATCCTACAATATGTAATATTATAGCTTTGATAATGTAGCGATAATGAATTGTGTTATAATATTGTTTTGCTTTTCTATTTTATGTCACTGTTAAACGTTTAAAAAAAATAAATTTATCGTGAGCTTTTACAATAGCTAACTATGGACAAGATATACATAAGGCGTCATGGACACTCCGAGTACAATATAACCATGCTTACAGGTTACTGTTCGGCATCCCTTGGTGATGCAGCGCCTCGCAGATGTTCGCAGAGGGAAGGGTGCACGAGTTCGCTGCTTTGATGCGCCACAGAATAGCCGGGACGAGTCAGCGCTATCGGAGATCGGAAAACATTCTTTTCCAGGCCGTCGCCCAGCAGCAGGGCGTATCCTTACATCATAGATGGAGAATTTTCCTCAAGCCACCGTAGCATAAATGGTAAATATAATATTTTTATTTTATTATATTTTATTTTACATTCTATTTCCGCATCATGTAATTTTTTTTAATGTGTTATTTTTATATGGCAGACAGAGATGGAACAGAGGCAGAACAGAGGCAGAACTTGATTTCCTTTTTTTATACATCTAATATCTTAATACGTGGCTATTAGGATATATAAATTTCAGATATTCAAAAAATTCGCCTGTGCATCTAATTATCTTCCTTGCAAAAGTGTCAAATAATGAAAAAAAAATAAATATAAAAATATCTTTCGAAATGTATCGCAAATTTTTGAAAAATTTGCACTTGGACCATTAAGCTTTTTTAAAAATAACAATAATTTTCCTATGATCCTTCTTGGCGATACCATAAAATTAATATTTTAAATGACGCAGCGCCCTCATATATTATCACGATATCTTAATATAAAAAATGTATGTTTGTCTGTCTGTCTGTCTGTCCGCAATTTTCTCGAAAATTTACTTTACCGATTTCATTGAAAATATCACAATTTGTTCTTATTAGTTCCGGGGAGGTTTAGAGAGTAGTTTGAATGAAATCTTGGAAATATGTAAAACTGTTGCTATAACATTTTAAAAATTAGTATAAAAAACATTGAATCCGCAATAATGTATTGAGGTTAGCCCATAGATATAACACTCTGGTTAGCCACAGATTACATATTCAAAAGAAGAAGGTTTGTTTGGGTAAAATATTTTCAAAATGGAAAACACAAGTAGGTACCTACTTAAAGACTTTATTATATAGATATATTTTGCAAAAACAAATGTTTGGAATGACATGAAATTTTCAAATGAATGTTTCTTTATTTATAAATAGTAATAGTCACCACAAGGCATTACTGCAACCCAAACAACAAGGAAGAACTCACAACTTCATAACTTTATTTTCAAAAAACAAAAAAAAACTCCCTAGCAAGGCCGGGTGAATATCAGCTAGTTATTTATAAATGTCACCATATATTGTGATGATATTTGAATAAAAACAATATGAAAATTACAAGTGAAATACTGCAGCTCTTACCGTGACTGTATTTGATCTCCGGTGGTCTACTTAAAATAGTATAAAAAAATATGCTAAAAAAATCGTTTTGGTTAATCACTGTGAGTTTTTGAGATAGCGAATTGTCTACCAACTTCCACAGAATTGTTACCAGTATTAAAAAATGCTATTGCACACAATCTGTATTATAAAACAGAATTGATACACATTTCAGCAGAATTGCAACAGAACTATAACCCCGTTAAATCAAACATACATGCCGTCCGTCCATATCATGAACCGCGACATAAATTTATTGACACAGTACATGAATCAACCACACTATCGACTGATGTCATCGAAATCCCATTCCAGATACAGGATATTGCCAAATAATCACGGCATTACGAGGGATGGGGCGTGCATTGCGGCCCTAATATCCTCCTTTGTGAAAAGCTATTTCACGTAATCAAGTCTTAATTGTCACAGGTCTAAACTAAATGTCTGGGAAAATATTAGTAATTTCGGTCAACGTATGATAAAGCTCGCACAGGATGATTTTGAGGCAGGTTTTTTTGGTTTCTCGGAAACACAATAATATTCAAAAAAGGTTTATCATTTAACGGAATAAATAAATACGTACTTTTAAATCAATTATGACGATGATTTTCAATTCAAAGCTGTAAGATTCATGGTTCTGGGTCCGGAGATCACTTGTTTTATATTATTAAGTCAGCGGCAATACTAGCAGGATAAACAAGCATCTTTTTGTAGACCCTACTATTAAATTGCCAAGGTTCTCTCTGCCTCGGAAGAAGTGGATCTCATTAAAACGCATCCGGTCGAATTTGGTAGCCACTTCTGGTCTGGAGCGCCAAAATACCTAAAAAACCCTTGAATCTGTGCGAAAACGGGCGGTCCGTTTGATTGATTCCCCTATCTTAACAAACGGATTATAATCTTTAGATCACAGGCGTCCGGTGGGGATGCTCTCCTCGTTCTGTCGGTATTTCAATGGAAGATTCTTTGAGAAACTAACATCATTGATCCCTTCGGCACCGGTGCACAAAGCGCGCGCCAAACATTTGTTTATGGTTGACATTTGTTACATGAGGACGGGTCGTTTCTACGACTCGTACTTGTATTCAATAGCCCAGCTGTGGAACGACTTACCGACCTCTGTGTTTCCTCCCTCCTACAAAATGGGTCTTTCTTACCCAATAAGATACTCATGTTCACTCCTTCTTCTCCTCAAAAAACCCGCAACACCGCATTCCTCAAGGCCTTCTGCGTGGAGTTATTTAAAAAAAAATCAGGTGCAGTCATTGCCGTCGTGATATGATGCATCAATGGGCCTAAAGGATTCCGAGCTCAAACAACAGAACACATCGCAGTGTGAAATCGAATTTCCTCTTTATCAGTTTCCTCATGACACTTCTGTGTTGTTCTAAGTGGCTCCGATGCTATCAAGTGGCTGAATATCTCAGCATCCCACTATGACCTCGACTAACTCTTCTCCATCATATGAAGAAGAAACGAAAAATATTGTCTAACGGGGATAAATTGAGAAAAAATATATGTTTTGGATTTATGTTAGTTTTCATAAGAGACGTCTGTCCAGACTCTAGACTTTTGATGGGAACCGGTTAGTTTTGTAGAAGGCGCTATGCTCGTGGTTGTAAAAGTCCTGGTCCTGTAGCTGCTAGATTTCAATCCCTTTGCAAGGAGGAAAGATATCGTTTGGCTGATCAATCACTGGGTATTTTGTTATTAAAACTTTAGTATAATTTGACAGGTCAGGTATCCAAGCGGGAAGAGGCTGTGATCCAAAGTGGGCAGAAACAAACAAAGTTCTGGGTAGAGTAGGAAGGAAGCGGTGGGGTAGAGCTAACTCTGCGTCTTGCGTAGGCAAAATCGCTTGAACGCGATTGCGATGCAGCTTAAAGCGATTTAAAACAAAGAAATGCGAATCGGCAACGCTGTCCCACGTTTTTTTTTTATTAATTGAGAACTTCTATGAAAAAACACAACATTCTACAGATCTCATAAAAGTGGTATAACTAATATTTTTTTAAATTTTTGTAATCATAATCTTTTCTTAGATTTATTATAGAAAACTAGTCTATAGAAGACTAGTATTTTTTCATACGAATTATTATAATCTCCATAATTTACATCTGAGTTAGTATATCGCGTTTAGAAAGTATATTATAAGTGAAATATTTTGTTTTTGTCATTTCCTTTAATATTTTAGTGGAATTAAGAACCAATCCATTAACTTGCCCCAAAAAATTTATTTAAACTTCAACCACGATTTAAAACAGCAAACACCATCGCTTCCACTTAGCACGAAAATATCAAATCAACTGATCGCGTCGCTGACGTCCCGCGTCGCGTCGCCGTTCATTTCTTATTTATCACGTAAGACACTTCCAAGAGACGGTGACCATTTGATATTATCGCACTTAATCGCTCCGCGCCGCACCGCATTGTCTTCGCGTCGACTTCGTTTACGTAAGATGTAGCGTAAGAGTCAAGAAGAGAATTTTAAAGTTTGGAGATTGAAGTTAAACATTTTAATGGTAATTTATTAAATTTTTTTAGTTGGTAACTTTATAAGAGTAAAATTTACCTTCACTCTGCGGTAAATCGTTTTTACAACTTTTGAAATGCTAAAAATAAACTCATCTACATTAATCCTAACCCACAGACAAGTGACAGTTGACAGTCATGATGGGCTTCTAAAAATAAAGAAAGCAATTAAAAATATAGATAAACTGTCAAACTTTTACAAGCGGCCGATGTTAAAAAAATGTCCAGGCTTTATTTATGTATTCCACCGATGGCTTAAGGTCGGATCTCCAACTATATTAATTAATATTTAGTCAAACATTCTGGTAAAATATTCCAGGTAAAATAAAGTATCCATATTTCTAAATATGATTTCCATTCTGACGTCATATAAGCAAAATTATTTCGAAAACAACAAGATTATTTAGAAAAAAACAAGATTTTTGAGATAACATTTGTATTGGGAAAATGTTCAATTTTATATAATGAAAGCATTTAATGTAATTTTTTTATTGTTCACATTTTACAAAAAAAAAAATACCATTCAAAATTCCCGATAAACTACTTTTTTGTAGTTTGTCTAACGGGAGCTTGTTATTAAAAACTCAAAATTTACAGTTAAGTTTACAATATATATATATACGAGTATATAAATAAATACGTAATTTTAAATCAACTATGACGATGACTTCCAATTCAAAGCTGTAAGATCCAAGGTTAAAAAAACATAAAAACATTAAAAAAAAAACATATGTAACAAGCTGAAACATAAATATTTCTGAAGAATCTTACAGAAAAATTTTAAAAAAATATATATAAAATAAAAACATAAATGACAACACTAAATCGTACATAAAACAATATTTCCTTTTTATCTTATACAGATAGCTTCTTTCAGCTACCCAAGTTTTCAAAATATTTGTTAAGTTTAAAGACAGTTTTTTTTCTTTATAACAGCGGGTAACATATTTAAACAGCTGGGAATCATGTGATCTAAAGTTCTTTATCCATATTTGTTTGTATGCTTAGGAACCATTAATCCTTCATTAAAAATGAGACGAGTATTGTACGTATGCTCGAGTCTATTTGTATTATATATAGGGTTATTAATGTGTTGAAATATAATTTTATACCACAGAATTGACCTAACTGAAAGAATTTTGAAACTCTGATAAAAGTATGGAATATTATGCTTTTGTTCGTATGAGCTTTTATGAGCTAAATATTCAACCAATGAACTTTGCACTGATTGAACCTGATTGAATTAATAAATATTATGGAAATAATGTTCTGGAAAATAAAATATGACAAACCTGTAAATAAGACTCAAGGACTTTCGGCCATTATGAAAGAAAATAATTATCTAATGTTCATTTTTATGTAGCAATAACACGAGTGGAGCATTCAGTGCATTGGGTTGTGTTTAGAAAAATGGCAGTAACCTTTTAAATCAAAATTTTACAAGAGAAACGAAAAACGACGTTCATATCATTAATTGAGGCATACGAGTATGATGTTGGTCAAGTCGTTTTTACTCGCTCGTATTTGGAATACCTTTGAATTTAAAAAATTGTAACAATTTTTTTAATAAGAATTACTTTAAATAAAAATAAATTTTTATGTTCAATAAAATGATCACTGTATTGTAAAATACGAATTTATTGTATTTTAACCCCAACCGGTTTCGCTTAGATCAAGCTTCGTCAGGGTAATTATAATAACTAAAGAATAATTCAGAGTTATCGGCTATATTACAATGAGATAGTATATATTACACAAAAAACGAAATATTAGAGGGAGGCAGCAATTAAAGGATATTATGGATAGGAGGGAGACAATACTACATATGCATAAATATGTATTAGGAACAAAATTTACCCAACTGATAATCCAAAAAAGACAGTGAAAACCATGTTAAAGAAAGTAGCTACACCTCAATGGCTTCGAAACTTGTGCAGTTCGACGTGTTTCTAGGTAACATTATGTTCATTTTTGTTTTGTTTAACATTATGTTTTTTTAATTATTAGAACCTGAAGACACGCTGCATATGGCAGTTTTACGTGACCACTCTTTTTGTTATTGTAATATCTATGTTTTATAATCAAAGAAATTATGAATAAAACAGAGTAAAATGTGGACATAATGAAGTCATATTAGAGAGAGACAAAATTTATATTTTATTTTCATTTATTTCTAAAGTTTAACCGTAACGTCTCACACATTGTGGAAATAATTGTTTTTCTGAAATGGTTACTGTCTTGATAATTAAATGTCTTCGTTATCACCCCCCAATCGTTAGACATTTCACAGAGGCAGCCATTGGATAATAACTGTGGCCTTAGTTACGCTGGACTGAGTTCATAATGCAAATGCCAACGGAACTAAATTGTCTTGTGACATAATGCAAGCACATATTAAACTGTACACTGAGCTTTTATAGGTAGTGCGAAGAAATACGAGTAGTTTTATATCTAAGACTGAACTTGTTTCCCTGCCGTTTTTGTATAGAATATTAATATTAATGGGGATCTCATACATTTAAATATTGTTACATAGCGGAATCTCACGATTCGGTTTGTAATTAAATTTAAATGAAATATTAATAAAGATCACCAATAGATCTCACGGTATGGAATATTCCCGACTATCTCAATTTCAGGAATATTTATAAGTAAAAAAATATACGTATATATATATAAACCGTGTTCTCAGTTCGTTTATAGACAATTTGAGAAATCACCGCTTCTAGTAAATATAAATAAAAACACATACATACAAGTAAATGCAGGAATAGGGAAATATATAAAACAATTATCTTTTGCTATAAAAAATACCTTGCAATACGGCATATATTTGAATAGCGGGGATTCTAAGGCTCTGAGAAAGGCTTTAACCTTTCTGTGGACGCATTTAGATCATTAAAGGTTAGAATGAAATGTTTACTGATTTTAGATTATTTCTATATTAGCAAAAAGAAAGTGGAATCAATAAGCAAATTGGAAGAAAAATGCTACAATAACCGACTGGTGATTCGGCAAACTTCTGGTGAGGATGGAACGACAGCTCTTCCCGGGTCCCAAAACTAATGTGAATTCTTTCTCCTCACCCGAGCCAACCTGCAGCTCGGGCCTGTTCTCTTCCGCCCCCAAACGAGCGTCAACATTCTACTAGGCCCAAATGCCAATAATAAGAGAAAATAGTTATTGCTTTTAAGTAATTCGGGGTAGTTTGTTAACCTTAGTTATTATGGACTAGCAACTTTTATAAAGTTCGGTCAAGTTCTGAAACAAGAAAAGAAAAAGAAATCGGAGAAATTTGACAGAGATTAGGGTTTGTAACTTTTACCAACTTGGGCACATTCTAAAATAAAACGTAGACACCTCAAAGCCTTCAAACACGTTTATCCCATTCATGAGTGCTCACGCTTGGACCGTAAACATGAACTCGTATGAATTTATAACTTTATGACAAAAATTAGCATCACAGGAATAGCTTCCATGCAAAACAGACATTGTCTAGTGAGGCGGGTAAGGTAATTATCGTTTATTAGATTTAAAAAAAATGATTAACCCCCGGATTGTCGGTAATGAAACTGTAAATCTGAACATTCCCATCATCAAAAATGAAATGACTCCTAGAAAATAAACTAATATGTGCACGGTCACAGTTTAATTTCCTTGCTCCTAAAATCGTCAATAATTTAACAATTGAAATAAAGTCAATAGCCAAATACCACCGTTTCAGGAAGGCGCTTGGGAACTTTTTGATGAGTGAAAATAACAGTGTTAGTTGCCCGTTTCACGTTCTTAGATAGAGGTGTATGTATTGTTTATGTGTATGGGGATATATGTGTGTGTATGCGTATGTGTATATATGCGTATAGATGTGAGTACATGTGTATATATGTATACATATATGTATATTCATCCAAACATATATAAAAAGCTATGTATATTTTCATAATCTAATACTTAATAATAATCTAATACTTATTCACGTCTCTTTCACCTTTCTATCTTCTACTTTCTATTATAATTTTTCCAATTTTCAGCATGTTTATACACTAAATCCATATGTTTACAATAGACTTCATACAAAGTAACTATACTACATTGGTCACCATGAAATAGGCAGCCGCCTAGTATGGTGGTGTAATGTATCTGCTCCATGTAAATGTCTTAATTAAATATCACGTATCTTATAAATTAATGAAAATAAATGTGAATTATAATAATGACTAATATAGAATAACATTAACGATGGCTTACGAGTATGTGGTGATGTTTAAACGATGCCTGATTCGAATATGCGTGAGATCAGCTAAGAATTGGCACAAATAGCGACATTTTGGGAATACCCGTGGTTAAAACTACACGCAGATGCTATCACAATGTTTATTTATTTGTACGTTCCTGTAGTGTATTTAAACGGTAAATATCTCCTAACAACACTTTCAGCAGTTATATTATCAAACTAACGCCATAAAAACTTTATAAACATTCACATAAAATCAAGACCAACCCAACAAACTGATTTTTATTATTTGCTCGAATGCAGGACTAATCTTAGGATAAATTCTCAAATTCCCCGTATTTGTGCAAAATATAACACACAACTCCACAATATCGACATTCTTCACAATACTATTTCGAAATATCGAACCGAAGTAATACGTACGACCAAAAATTGATTAACAAGTATAAAATGTATCGAGAGCATCTCCTGTCCCGATCCTATCTTCCTCTTCCTCTCCCCTATTTCTTCTTATTTTTTTTATTTTTTTTTAATTTGTACTTAACCACTGGTAGCACAAGAAACTTTTTTGGCTTTTGTAAAACTTCCTTTGTATACAGGTATAAATCTGTATTAAAAGCTGTTTGTTTCTTACAAATAAATAGAAAAATAAACAAAAAGAGTATAAATAAGGAGAAAAAATAGTATATTTCCAACGTGCGCAATAAGTTTTACATATAATACTAGGTAAATGCTACCATATTTTGTATCTTACCTTATTTTTCTAACCGTAAACATTATATTTCAAAGCTCTATAGTTCAACAGATATATTGAAGTGAAAATTCTAGGGTGTTCCCTTTTTAATAATAATGATGATATTTGAATGATTTACCTAGCGCCGTTTTGGCGAAAAATCACCCCAAATACATTAACGTGTATCCATGTATGTATAATACATAAATATATATTCTTTATTTTTTCCAACACTCTGTCCTACAACTAACTATGGATAATGTATTATTAAAAAAAAATTATAACTTAAGGTTAACAGATTGCATACACCAGTTTATCGGTTAATAACATTATAATATATGTACAATGTATCTCCAATGAGAGTGATGCTGATTAAAAATGTACACACGATTTTTATTTTGTACAGGTAAATAATATATAGGACCATACTTACCTGGAAGGTCACTTCAGATTGACACGGTTTATTAGAAAATTGTATGTACAGTTTTGCAGGCAGAGGACACAATGTGGGAGGCACTGCGCATCGCGTGTGCCAGTGCTATTTATTCTTATATAATTGAAAATACACTTTGTATATACCACTTTACTTAAAATATATAAATATTTCTACATGTTTCGATAGCAATGCTATCATCTTATTTATTCTAATTATTAATGTTCTTTTCTGTTCTTTGTTGTTCGTTTGGAAAGGAAAAGCAAGGATATGATTAGAATTTGTCTTCGGAAATGTGATTCGTTGTACAATAATATTAATAAATGATAAAATTTTCTGAGCGTCGTTTAGTGACAAAAATTGCTTCAAGGGCTCTTTACAACTCGTTAAAGTTTGTAATCTCTTTTAAAAATATATGATTTTAGACTTTCCTTAAAAGTTTCGAAATCGCTTTCTCACCTTAAACCAAATGAAAGGTCATTACAATAAAGTGGGCCCAGTGCATTGAAAGCTCGGTTTCTAAATATAGCAGCATTCGTACGAGAGGGTTCAACCAGTCTGTTTGACGCATCAGACTTGGCTGATCTGAGCGTCAGTTATCTTTAAGTAAGATTGTCCCTTACGCAGAGATCAGTCAAGTATGATGGCGTCAGCCCATTCAGTGCCTTGTATACCATAAGACAAATTTTAAATTGATCCCTTTCTGTGACTCGAAGTCAGTGTAGGCAATCACGTTAAAATGCAATAGTAATCTAATAAGATAAAGTGCAGTAAGGTTATATGAGGAATACAAGGAAGGTACAAAAATTTTCAAAAGGTTAGTTTATACGTTAAATATTGACGTCAGAGCTCACCCTACGAGAACTTTTCTAATTTAGCACAATCCTTCACTAAATTTTCTGCTTTGTAGTAAAGATCGTATGGCCTTCCCTTTATCAAATTTACGCCCTGATCTACACCATATTATAATAACCCAGAAGGAATTAGTTTTTCCATCAATCAAGCCTTTGGTTAAAATAATTCCACTTCAATCAAACATCACAGTATAACTTCCAATCTTGGCGAGATCAAACAAGCTCCAGAAAGTATATTCCTCTTTCTATTGGAAGCCCCCCGCTAGGATTCCTAGTAAAGCCCTACAAGTGAAACATGAATAATTGCCCTTCAGCGCTGGATCCAATAAAGGAGATTTCTTCCCTTACCATCTCCGAGCAATAAGGGAGCGCTAGAAAATTTAATTAAGAAATTGCTCTTCTATTAAAATAAATAACCCTTAGGGTAGAACAAATGGTTGGTCTCAAATCACGCGCGTTTAATTTTATTATTGCCGCTGCTCTTGCACACGGTTGGGGCTCGTTAGTTATTACACCCCTTCTGGAACCTACCCGTTAGGGCTGCTGAAGCGCGTTTTATTTCGATCAATTTTTCATGACTAAAATGTTTAAAACGTTGCAATTGGTACTTAAATGACTTTTTTCAAATTTTAGGTTTAGGTTGCTTAAGACATCAAATAAACAATCCGAGCCATATAGATTTTTCGGGGTTTGAACGGTTCGTATTAAAATTCTATTTAATGCCCGTTTAAGCTTTTGATCAAATTGTTATCAGCGGATAAAATTAATACAAGTCACTCTATGAGTATTTTGACGACCTAGAGTCTATGTACTTTAAATATCCTTAAAACATTAACTATTTATATATCCATCAATTCTGTTCCTATGACCAAGAATATCTCTGTTAAAAACAAGAAATAAAAAAAGGATCACATTTAAAAATAACATGTATACTATTAAGAAGAAAATAAAACGTCTTTCTGTAAAAAAAACTGAGCGTTTTTTACTTTTCTTCTCTATCCAAAATATTTATATTTAAAATAAACATTACTTCTTTTAGTAAACGAAATGAAAAATTCCGTCTCACGGGGGTTTTTGTGGCTTTATCCGAGATAATGGCCGAATTAATAATCTTTTCGCCCCCTTTCAACTTTGGGATGAGGGAGCAAGCCCTGTGTAATGCGACACCTTAGATAAGCCCTTCGCTAGTAATATATCGAATTACATCCGCGACAGCGATCTCTTTGATAACCGGAATTGTCGAATTCTACCTTTCATCGCATCATTGTGATGGACTCCTACTTCATCCCATTTTCTTTCTCCGAACAACCCTAGAAAAGAATTATTTATATAGCTCACATATGTATGAAAAGCTCTCTTCGTAATGAAGATAATTAATTACAGAGAACTATACTCTGTAAGCATTTAAATGAAGAAAGATCCACTAGATGGAGGTAATTATACAAAATAGGCGTGTACATGATTAAGCACAGATGATTGGAGAAAAAAGGGCCCAACCAAAGAGTTAGAACGGATATAAACCTGTATTTTTGACAAGACGGGGGATGTCAATGGGTGGTCCTTAATAATTTATGGAAGAAATCTTGAAACGAAATTTGTAGGGTCATCGACATTTTACATAAACTATGGCTTCAAGATTGGCGGGCCAGAGGTTATTAACTATTTGAAAAGAGTACAATGAGAACGTTAAAGGGTTACAAAATTCCGTTCGATTTCTGAAGAGAAAACTTTAGGTACACGTCAGAAAATGAAAATGAAAATACGTTAAATAAGATCTAGACACAAAGACATAAGGCTTGAAAGAGTATACGAGAAACGAATGATTTCAACAGACTAAACAAATGTGAAAAAAGTTTAAAAGCATGGTGAAAACGTCCCAAAATATGAGCGTTAATTAATTAGGACAAATGAGGGAATAGAGAGAAGTTTTATCTATTCGGCAGATATAGATATTCGCAACGAAATGAAACAGGGCTGTTTGTACGCCATTGAGGATATAATTTGATAAAGAAATCGACGTAGAATAGTAAAAAGCAAAAGAAAAGTGATATTTCTATCAGGTATAAAATTTAACCTTAAATAAAATCATGTAGAACGTTGAGGTGAATTCAATCATTACAGTAGGAACCCAACACTTGGTGCCGTGCCCATAAGTCTAGTGCTAGATTAAATTACTTAAAAAAAGCGACGTAAAGGAAGGGATCATTGCAAATGGTTGCCTTTGAGTAAAATAAGAAAAATGAGTAAGGTGAGAGGGAGGTTCATCACACTATCTAGCGTCTCTTAGCAATTCGAACGAGAAAAGGGAAATCATCGTACATTGGAAATCAACCATGACAGATCCGTCTTCCAAATAAACGTTTTTCAGTTTTTTTGTCTTTCCTCATGATGAGTTGATTGTCGAAATCGCGAACCATCTAATTAAAAAATATCACACGGTCATAAAGACCATTAAAAAAAACATAGCACCGGCGCTAATATTCTACACAAAAATGGTTTTGGCATTAGATTAAATGATTTAGAAATCAAAAAAAAAAAAAAAAATAATGAAAACAAATTTATAAAAATACTTTGTAAACATCACTTTTTCAATATGTTAACTTCAACATGTTTCGAAAGCGAAGCATTCTGTATGTCCTGATTATTTGTATTCTGTAGGTCCTGCTGAGGAAAGCTTCGCTTTCTAAACATGTTCATATTTATATATTAAAAAAGTGGTATTTACAAAGTACTTTTATTAATTTATTAATTATGACGGCACAAAGTGAATATCAATCTTTTGATGAAGTTAAAATTTATAGTTGCATTCTTAATAATCAACGAATTTGTCACACAGTCCTATATTAGATATATTTCCTATTAACTCAAAATTTTCCATTTCCTCTTAATCCCTCCCTACTTTGATGTTCTTTTTTAATATATATTATCCTATTATATCGGACGTCCAAATAATGTTACGTATTTAGGAAAATGTCAGAGATGTATGTGCCTATGTAATCACATGCAAAAAGTGCGTCACCACATCAAGGTGACGTACTTTTGAGATTCAGATGACGAATTTAAAGACGTAAATGGCAGCTTTTGACGTCACTATTTCTGGGATATACACCAGTGATATCAAATAAATCATCAAAAACGTTCAAACTGGGAGGTTTCTACTAATCTAAACGTCGTCAATTGTTTCATAGAGAAAAATCATATAAATAGAGCAGTTATTTTAATAAACGATCATTGTGAAAAAGTTATTCCGCCTTTATTTACCTATATTCTATACCTCTACAAAACTCTTGCTGACAGATTAAGGTGTCGATGTGTACCGGTGTTCCCTCCGAAATACATTATTCTATGTTCCGTACACCTATTCTATTATATGCAAGCATATCTTCGTCTCACTGCTCCATTGTTTTATTTTTATTACGTCTACCCCTTATTATATTTCATATTATGTCTCTCCTATATATATTTCCATTTTGTTTGTTGTTTGTACTTTAAAATTTTTGCCTTGACACGCTTGGGATAAGCGAAACCGGTTGATAATAAATAAAAAATAAATTTGTTGTTCGTAACAAACGTTTATTTTATTGAATAATATGTGAAACCACAAAGTAATTATTTTTCACGAAAAGACAATATATTTTTATTTAAGGGTACGTAATATACTCGTAAGTTCCAGCTAGGTTGAATGATGTGCTATACATGGTTTTCAAATGCAGCTAAAATTAAACATTTTTTATTTTTTTTTATTTAATATAATAATTTTTTTTACAGAGAGTATATAAAAATAAGACATGATTCATATAGTGTAACAAAAAATATATTATAGCTATTCCTCACCATAAAGAAACAAGGTTCTTGTGTTTGGTGAGTGATTATCGCTTAATTAATCAAATCATAACTTAAAGTATTGTTGTACAATAGCAGGAAAATATGAATTTGTCGTGTAAATTTTGTAATTTATCACTAGTAATATTATTAAAGAAAATGAAAAGAAAGTAGAAGAAAAGAAGAGAAGATAATAATAAAAGACAAAAAAAAAATCTAATAATAATAATTTTTTTTTTTTTTTAAATTGTTACAGTAGTTTGAGGTAATTTTTTAATCTATGTTGAAATTCATGGATATTTTCTATAATTTTAAGATCAGATGGCAGATTGTTAAAAAAAGTTATTCCTAGATATAGGTATGTGTTTTGCGTATGCTTAGTATTGAATGGCGGGATTTTAATGTTTTGTTGATACCTTGCGGATATATTAAATTGTAATTTATTTAACGTTTTTCTTTAAAGATTTGAATAATTGCATATTTTTTATAAATTTTATCTACTGTAGGTACATTGAATATTGTAAAAAGCTTTTCAGTGGAAAATGATGATGGTTTTTTTAAAATTACCTTTATTATCAATCTTTGAATTATTTTAAGTGGACTTAAAATATTATCATATGTTCCCCCCCAGCCAATAATTCCATATTGTAAAATAGACTGAACAATTGCATAGTACACTCTTTTTAGGTTTTCTAGTCTAAGAATATTTCTTAGTCTTACAAACATATTTGCTTATTTACTATAGTAAAGGTATCCAAAGTCAGGTAAAATATTGTCTTTCTATTTTAATAGAGTTAGAATCTGACAAAGGCACAAAGCATACAAATTCGGCTTAACATTGGAGAAATCTGTAGACATGAAACTCATGCCGAGTGTGTGCATAAACTGTTACAAATTAAGCAATTAAATTAATGCGTCGAGTGTTTGTCGTAAAATATCAAAACTTGCACAGCTGTACGAACGCAAACGTATTGTTTTTTAATAGTTTTTTTAGATACTATGCCGTGTTGCGCTTCCTTCCTCTTGGCCAACGTTTCGGACAGCGTTACAATGACCATAATCATGGCAGATGTGTAGATTATCGTGTAGTGTGTATTTAAGTATCTAGAAGTGATACCGTTTTGCGGGCATTAATCTTCTTAGGACCTGTATTTCAGTATAATAATTATTATTAGTGTATTTTTATGTATGTAGAAGTGATACCTTGTTGCGCGGGGTAATCTTCTTAGGACCCGTATTTCAGTATAATAATACTTGTTCGTGTGTTTATTTGCGTTGATTTTTGATATATTATAAGCCGGCATAATGTCCCAGAAAAATATACAAAATTTGCTTTCGGTCTTGAAAAACTTGAAAATATATCTGCATATGTATTGAAAAAAATTGCGTATCGGCATTCTTATGGCCGCTGTCCAAATTGTCGAAATGGGGCTCGTAATGAAAATTATCAAGTTACCGACAATTATTATACTAAATGAATCAAACATTACATTGTATTCGCCACTTTATTAATATATACATATCAACATGTTTCGAAAGGGATGCTATCCTCACCAGGAATATATAGAATACTAAAAAATTTAAATTAAAAACATAGAACATAATAATCTAAGAATAGACAAATTATAAACATGAACAATAAATGCAGGTGAGAAATTAATAAAAAATGTTAATAAAAAAAAATTATAAAACATTGAATAACAAATTTATATTATAAATTAAAAAAAGAAATAATTTTTATTGTTAATATTAATATGAAAATAAATTCAGGAGATAACTATTTAGCTAATGAGACCAGTTCAATTTATATCATCTTCAAATTTTTAAGCGGTTGCCCCGGATAGCCAGAGGTCCTGGGTTCGAGTCCCAGATGAGACTGAAATCTTTTTATTTTCTGTCGTTTTTTTCCGTTTACATGTTTCATTTAGTTTATGTTAATATTATTTTCTACAATGATTAAATATTAAAATGAGGTTTTCAAATCTCAATAAAGTAATTAATAATTAATAATTGAAAACATTTGATTATTAATTATATTTAATTCACTATAAACGAAACATGTTGATATATATAAAAAAATAAAAATAAAATAATAAAAAATTACTTTGTTTTCTATATATTCCTGATTAAGAAAGCATCGCTTTCGAAACATGTTGATATGTATATATTAATAAAGTGGTGAAAATAAAGTAATTTTTAATTAATTTTTTAATAATGACGCCACAAAGTGAATACCAATCTTCTGAAGAAATTAAAATTGTTGTAGTTATTATAAAACCTGATAAACAAACAATTTTTTACTTGTTAGTCCGAGCTGGTATTCACGGTGCTCTCGATGACTCTATATCGCAGCGTTTCACCCCTTTACGAGAGTGTGATGGCGGGCGAGTGTGTACCGAGTGAATGGATCTCATTCGGTATATTTGGCAACAATTGTTTTCTTACAATGGCCTTCCTCGGCGGAGTCAGTAAACAATGGCGGCGGGAACAATGCTCATTCGGTTTACATTTACATTTAATGCACCGAGAAAGATTTCGCTGGCGAGGAATTATTACTTGTACCGCGGACTGGCATTGTTACCTAAATCAGGGATGATGATAATTGAAAACCTCAAGCATGATTCGCTGAATATCGCTGTATCCGTGATTCATCTGATTTCTGCAGGGGTTAGTATTCTATTACAGGCACGATTTAATATTCACAGTGAAAGTGAAATACATATACAGGAATCCCAATATGTCTTTACGTGTCAATGAATATTATTTTAAGACGACTGTTTACTATGATTTTTGTAAGGCTTCGAAGGTATGTATAAAAGAAAAATATTGTACAGAACGTCGAACATCGATTCAGAGCAAGAACAGAGGAACGTCTAGAAAAAAATCGCAATTCATTTCAGTTGGTGTTAGTTTGTTTTGTATATAAATCTACAGTTTTATTCCGAGCTTGATGAAATTTCGACCACTTGCCTTTTAAAACAAGATAAAGATCACTGTCTGCATGAGATTTCGAAAATCTATCCCCTTCCCCTTTCCCACTCCTTAACCGCTCGAGTTTTTTTAGGAGATATTTCTCCCTGAAAACAAATAGCCGTTAGAGTCTTTTGGGGAGATATTTCTCCCAGCCCGAAACGGACTCATAAAAGTCGTGTTATCTTTTTTTGTATCATAGTGATGTATATGATTTAAACCACGTTGGAAAGAGAAAAAAAAATGCATTTTATTGAAAATTTAAAAGTTTACCATGCACATTTAAGAAAAATTATCATTTATTATCAATACTTGAGGGGTTAAAGCAGAAGTTTAACTTCCTGAACAAATTTTGCACACTTGACGTTCAAATAAGAGAAAAACTACTGGGTGGGGTTAGAGGTAGGGGTAGCACATCACAAGCTTAAAACTTTCATTAAAACTATTCATAACCTCAGGCAACGCCAGGTACTTCAGCTAGTTTGTTGATAAAAATACTAATCGGATCATAACAAACTATCACTGAATGAGTTATATTTAAATTCGTTAAAAAAATGATTGGTTAAAGTCAAATTTAATTCACAATTAGATGTAACGTTTAATACGAGTATGAGTGCATTTTTTTTACATTTCCCATGCTCAAACTGTAAGATATAACACTCGATGTAAAAGTCCATGTAAAAGCTCTTTGGGCTAATAAGTAAATGAATATGCTGTCCTATTCAGGTGGAAGATTTTGGTCACACATTTGAATTTTTTGTAAACATTCTGAATGTTCTGAGAACATCGGCATTAACGCGACAATTATAATCTCAGAATATCAGCGGCCCCATCCCAATATCTTCACGAGCATTAGAAATAAATGAAGTCATAAATAACCCTTTTTGTTTTCATGAACCCTTGAAATCTCATTACCGCGTCTTACTTCGTCCCCCCTCCCCAAAAGCGACGACAAACATCATAAATAACCTTACACATTGTTGTTGCCACGCTAGAAGAAGCTCACAAGCCGATGTTTCCCGAAACATCCTCCCAGTGTTCTCTGCTGGTCCTAATGGCTCTAAAAGTTATGAAAACCGGAAACAAGATGGAACAAGGCTGCGGCGCACT
>JAHDVE020012322.1:0-70528 GCA_022606495.2 Halesus radiatus | reverse complement strand
TATTATTTCAACGGAGAGAAGGACGTCGGAGAGTTATTATTTGTTAATTCTAAATAATGATAGTATTATTACGCAATACGATAAACATAATGTTTTTAAATAGAAAAATATTTATTAAATATTTTTAAAATTTACATAGGTTTAGCATTTTTCAAAATCTAATCAGAAATATTACTTTTTTCAAGAAAAAAAACATTATATTTATCGTATTGCGTAATAATACTATCATTATTTTGAATTAATAAATAATAACTCTCCGACGTCCATCTCCCCCTTAAATTTATTAATTGTGAAACAGCACAAATTAAATAAATAAAATTTACTTGCCCACGCCGGGATTTGAACCCGCGACCTTCGGATTCGTAGTCGAGAGCCTTACCCCTCGACCATGGAGGCCGTCAAACTAAATCTTATTAGAGAACATTTAATTTCAACAATTATTATTCATATGTTTACTATTAAAATAATACTAACGTGTATGAAGTAATGCGAGAACGATTTAATTTAATTTAATTCAACCGGTTTTTAAAACCAAATGCTTAATCATATTATTTTTTTAATGATTAGTACATACGATTCGTGTCGTGTATTAGTACTAACTAGCTAGAGCATTTTTTTGAAGTGTTAAGTATTCCGATGGTAAGGGTAATGAACTGCGCATCTGGAGTTTATACTTAGATTTTGAAAGATATATATATATATATATAAGATATATATAAAGATATATTATACTTAGATTGTGTGAAAGTACTAAATGAAATCCTCAGCACGGGTAATGCCAGTGGGGAAATGATAATTTTTAATTTTTTAAACATTTATTTATTTATACATATTAACTATGAAATAATACACGATTCACGTAGTTGCTACCTGCTATTAATTGTATACGTGATGAACGGTGGTACGAGCGCGAAACTGGTGAATTTATATCACGTTGAAGTCGATTTTGTCGTATAACTTTAAGCTTTCGTTGTCGAGTGAATCGAGACCGAAGTTGAATTTTATTAGGTGAAATTTAAAAAAAAAAGTGGTTGCTATGGGATGGGAAAATGAATCGAATAGTATACTCGGCTCCATGTGATGTAGATTCCCCAGCTTCCCGCTTGTACCACTGGTTTCTAGACACTGTGTATTATCTGTTGACGCATTAATGAATTCTTTACAGCTGCTTATAATGAAAATGACATTGCCAGCACAAAACAGTTGTGATGAATAACAAATCTCAGAAAGAAAACTTTGCGAAATTTTCATGACGCAACAGCTCGCCGTTTGGGAGTTTTTTTTGTTTCATGTACACACTTTATTTTTTATTTGCTGAAAACATATCGTATGTTATAAAATTTATAACCCATAAATACTATAAGGTATTGGTCTATTGATATTATATAAGCTGTTTTAGAAAACAGGATCTAATCAATCACTGTTTACCCAAGAAGAAAACTGGCAGTTTGTGGACACCGCGTGAATGTGTATAGTCATTCCGCAAGGAATTTCCGGGTACTAATAACCGACGAACCGAACGCGCGAGCTTTTTATATTTTGGCTGCTTTAACGGATGCTGTCTCAGTAAAATCAAACCATAATCTTGAAGGCATCAATCAAAAGTGACAGTGTATCGGCGCGAGCCGGGACCCCGAACGGGAAGGATGTGATTTTACGTGATTTTAGGGGTAGATCCTATGAATGGCTGTCGGTATGAGCGACTACTACTGTCACGTAAAAACACGATTCCCTGCTTTCGAAATGCATTTAACAAGGAATGCCTCATAATAGGAAATTTCGGTCCATTAAAAAAAATGCCAATAATGACGCTCAACTTAAATACAAGTACACGTATTTTTTCTAAAGTTAGTTTTCTTAGTAAAAATGATTTACAAAGTAAAAAAATTTAAAGCCCCCTGTATCGCTCTAAATCTATGGTCGGTCAGCTTTGGGGTTAGAATTTCAAATTTTAAAACGCGCTTTTCCGTATATTATTTTATTTTTTAATCATAGTAAACCATAAGTTATTATAATTAATTAAACGATGTAAGCTCCCCTTTAGAAACTTTAACCCAAAGAATAATAAAAGTATTTTACATCTATATTATTATAATATTCGTATTTACAATTGCTTAACAATGAACCCATCACTCGAACCAGACAAAACCACACATTAAGATCACTGCGCGCTTCACAGGTTTTTAACACTTCATACACTGAGTTCGACTTATTTTACTCAGCCCCTTACGATTCATAACCTAAACTCAATAAATAACATTGACACAAAATATGTATTACTTCACACAGAGTACATTCACCCCCTTTTCTCCCTCCCACCATCCCACCCCCATAGGCTAAACTTGCAACTTTTTGTATTTAAATAATTAAGACAATTTAGTGAAATCATATTATTTTTTGAACATATTTACCATTCATTTCATTTAATATTCATTCATTTAATATTCATTTTATATGATTAATAAACCTTAAAAATAATACTTAGACAAGTTAAGGAATTTAAGATTTTGTTATACAGAAAAAGTGCACAATATCTAAATAAAGTAACAGAAGTTAAAAAAAAATACAAATAATATTTACAAGAATGTAAAGGGAAAAAACAATAATTAAAAATATATATAAAAAAACTGTTCGTTGAAGTTTGTTAGTTTAATATTTTTATTTGAAAACAGCTTTCAATTTTCTCATGAAAGTACTGTATGTATCAAAGAATAAGAAGACGGTATCAATCTAAGTTATATTTTTTTGGACAACTCGCACATTCTTCTGATTAGATCCCTGACGCAGCCTTTGTGCCCGTCCGGCTAATGTGGAATAAGTTGTTAAACCTAGTTGTTCTGGGTGGTATTTTGAATTTTATTAGTTGGAGTAAGGTAGGACAGTCCATTATGTTATTGCACACTTTATATAGGGTCATGAGATCAAAGTATGTTCGCCGGTTAGAGAGGGGGGAGACATTATAGATAGAGAGCATATTTACGTATCCCCGTTTAGGTGCGCTCATTCTGTAATCGGGGCAATGCAGAATTTTTTTTTGAATACTTTCAATTTTGTTTTTGTAGATACCGTTGAGTGGAGTCCATATGGGGGCGCAGTATTCAAGATGAGAACGGACCAAAATAGTAAAGGAGGAGGTAGGTTTCAGGTTTTCGAAATACACGGCTGTTCCTTATAACAATGTCTAGTATGTAGTTAGCTTTACTTCCAATGTGTACATAGAAATGTAGTTTTGAATCAAAAAGTCTCTTATACTGTATACGCGCTCGAATGAGTAGTTACCAATATAATGTGTATGTGTGGTAGCGTTTTTATTTTTAGTTAAGCTTATTTGTTTACATTTGTTATAACGTAGATACAATTTATATTCATCGCAAAACGCTTCAAACCTTACTAAATCTCTTTGAATGAGCGGACAATCATTTATATTACTAACAATGGCAGATATTTTTATGTCATAAGCGTACAAGAGAAACAGACAGTGCAAAAAAACATTTAGTAACGCTATTGATAAAAAGTATAAATAACAGCGGACCCAGGATTGATCCCTGTGGCATGCCAGAAGCAACTGGTTCCCACATAGAAGTATGTCCTCGTAATGATACAGCTTATGGTCGTTTTGTTAAGTACGAGACAAACCAACGCAATAAGTTTCCACGAATTCCGTTATACATAATTTTTTTAATACGAATTATTTGGTCAACCTTACAAAAAGCTTTTTTAAAATCGCAATAAATTGAATCTATGTGGTGACCTCGATCCATGCTGGTTAATAATTAGTTGGAATAAAAAAGTAAATTACTCGCGGTAGACTTGCCTTTGATGAATCCGTGTTGTTGATCTATAATTTTGTCGGCAAGCTGGAGATATACATTGTCATGGACAAGTCTTTCCAAAAGTTTAAGGATCTCGGAGAGAATAGAGATCGGCCTATAGTTTTCCACTCTTTGACCCGAGTCACCCTTTTGGACCGGTATGATATAGGCTATCTTCCATCTGTCAGGGAGAATCCCTTCACTCAGACATTTATTCAATATTATAGTATGAAGTACACAGTGATGGTGCAACAGATCTAAGGAAAAACGCCGGTATTCCGTCTTGCACCAGCACCCCGCCTCCGTCCATTTTACCGCTAAAAATTATATGATATTGAATTACATTAGTAGAACTTATGTCATCAAAAGTAAGTTTAAATTTCAGAACACGCGCGACCGAAACCCGTGACGTCGGATGTTCCCAATGGAATAATACCAACATAACAGGGTGTTTTGATGAGACGATTTTAATTTACTTTTAAATAACGATTTATAAATTCTACGTGTTAATGTACAATCAAATTTATATATTCTTAATCGGCGATTACTGATCTGTATGAATACATATTTTTTCAGCCGCAATAATTTTCGCTGGAGTTCCTTATTGTTTATTTATTTACCTCAAAACAAGCGAAACAATATATTGCACCCAATTTGGTTTCTATTGCACCCAATTTGGTCTCAAAACAAAGTCGGTGAAAAACAGGTATGGTTTTTTATAACTAGTCTAAATTGGGAAAAAAATTGAGTAATTTAAAAAAAGACGAGTTCGTCTTTATGATATGAATGAAGAAAGAAGCGTGTGTCAATACAGAGTTATGTTTCGGTCCATCTTCTCCGTATACCGCTTCGGACGAACGGCGTGATGGTAAATTAGTTTTTTTTTTTTTGTAAATTTGTTTCCTCTTTTAGTTTGATTTAACATAAAACTCATTACAAAACTCAATTTTCATATTGCGGTAGGTATTTTTTTTATTTCAGTAAAGGTTTCATATACCTAGGTACGTATTACGTAATTTGTCTGTAGGCCTAAAAGCCGTACGAGCATTGAATGTTGGAATTTATTAAATGCCCTTTCATAATCACCCGTAATACAGTTTAATTTAATCTGACATAAAATAATATTTTATTAAAGGTGTGTCAAAGAGTGCTACACGTGTTGTAATCCCATTCCCGAAGCCAAATTAGGTGTAACATTGCCATTTGTTAAAATATTCTATTGTGTGCGAATTTACAAGTAATTTATTAATAATTTATTTTAGGTGTGTGACTCATCGGGGTTATTGTTCTACTCCCGTGACATTCTTTACGTTTGAATTTTTGTGGGAAGTCATGAAATTAGATTTAAACTGGCCAAAGAAACTTATTTTTAAAATATTAATATATTTCTTCTTTTATGTCAAAATCACTTTGTGGCAATCAATTTTTATTATATTGTTTGAAGTGTTAATTGTCATTTAAATATTATTAGTAACAAAATATTTACATATGTTTTTTTTTATGCTTTGATTGTAGCTTCAATTTGTTAACATTTAATAATTATAATAATTAGTGTTTTATAATAATTTTGTTTATTTAACAAAATTATTTTTAATTTATTGAACGAAGCAATCACTTCGTGGCTTGACATAATTTAAATGAAAAATGTTTTAGTTTTAAGCCATTTTATTTATATATATATTTCTGCATTGGAACGGTTTCGGTTGGTACATTCATTTATGTATAGTTTATATGTGTACATTCGTGAAGAAGGTTGATTCCAACCGAAACCGGTCGAATGCCGAAATATATAAAGTGGCTTAAAAAAAACATCTTTCATTTAAAAGAATTATTAGCTCTCGTCACGTATTGTTAATTTTTGTCTATGTCTATAATTCATCTATGCTTATGTCACTATTTGTCTATATACTTTAAAGCTGATGAGGAAACCATTAATTTCGAAACACGTTGATGTTTATTTATTAGATAGTGGTTTATACAAAATAACCCATAATTATCTGAGTGTAAAATTTCAGATGATCTGTTCCAATTATTTTGATTATTTCAACATACTCCTTTGTTATCTCATAATGATTGTGCACGAAAATTGCTCGTTAAAGTTTGTCGGGTAGCTTTTGTTACATCTTGTATAAACTTTCCAACGAAGTATGTTTGTCTCGCTACTCGCCATACTCTACCGGTACAGAAACTATGTTATAGGTAAAATAAAATTGTTAGCAACAGGAATACAAGACTGAATTTGTATGGAAATATAATAAATTCTAAGTTAACTAATGAATTAAGTAATATACTTCGTATTCACCACTTTATTAATATAAAGATATCTACAAGAGCGAATGAACGAAGAGAGGAGTGTAAGGAGAATATATGACGCGAATGTGAATGGAAGAAGAAGCCGGGGACGCGAGGAAGACATGGCGCGATCAAGTGAATCAAATACTCGAGTCGGGCCATGTCAGAAGTCGGAATAATAGAAGAGAATGTATTAGGCGTTGTATGCATGTGAATGAAGAAAGAAGTGTATGCCAAGATCGAGTTTTTTGGCGGTCCGTCCTCTCTGCCTACCCCTGCGGGGAAACGGCGTGATGGCTAGTAAGCTAGTTAGTTAGTTACATGTTTCGAAAGCACCCATTTCAAAACATGTAGATATCTTTATATTAATAAAGTGGTTGGTAAAAAGTAATTTATTTAATTAATAATGGCGCCACAAAGTGAAACCCAATCGTTTGAAGAAATTATATTTATCTAATAAATTAAAAAAATATATATTTTATAATTTCTTCAAGAGATTGGTATTCACTTTGTGGCATCATTATTAATAAATGAATTGAAGATTATTTTGTCTTCACCACTTTATTAATATAAACATATCTACATGTTTCAAAAGCGATGCTTTCCTCATCGGGAATATATGGAATACTAAAAAATAATCATGTCAAGTATTGACAAATGATAAACAAAGAACACAATAGTGTAAGAATAGAAATAAAATAAAGTGGTGAATATAAAATAATCTTTAATTAATTATCGATTGAGCCCGGAACACATTTAGAGTCATTATAAATAGTATCGTCTAATCCTAAAAGCGTTGTTTCGATCATTTACATAAACCCAATGGTGACGACGCAATTTTTTTCACGTACATTTGAATGGCGTGATAATTTTCAGGCATATTAATACACCCTTTGCAAATCATTTCCCTAAAATGTCAGTTTGTATCAAAAAGTAAAAAAAACAGATTACGGATGTTGCTTTTTCGATAGCCGTAAAGGAAAGTCAAACGATTAAAATAATTTGTAATTTCTTCAAACGATTAATATTCACTTTGTGGCGTCATTATTAATTAATGAATGAAAAAATATGCTTAGTATTCACCATCTTATAATTATACATTGATATCTATATGTCTCGAAAACGATGCTTTCGTTGTCAGGAATATATTAATACAAAAATATAAATTCAAGTATAGTCAAATGATAAAAATAAAAACACAATAATGCAAGAATACAAAAATTATATACATAAACAAAAATTGATTAAAGTAGGTAAGTAATTAATTTATCTTAGAAATTAAAGAGATATTTTTTTTTACTTTTTATTAATAAGAAAAAAATTTCAATAGATTGCTACTTAAAAATCATAAAAAAATGATTATTTATTAAATTTAATTCACTATTAATGCTTTCTATGATTTCTAAAATTTGAAATTTATTTAATTGTAAACCGGGTGTATTTGTGTGTATTTTTTTAAACCTTTGTGTGTATTGTTTTCTAAAATATAATTTGCAAATTCAGAATAGTTGTTATTATTTAAATACAATTTATTTAATTTATTATTAGTATTTATGTAGGTATCAATGTATTGTAGTGGCGAATACTAAGTATATTTTTTAATTAATTTAAAATAACTTGTGTTTAAGTTTATAATTTTCATATCACTTATATACGAACACAATATAGATATACATACAAATGAATAAACGTTAAAGCTTGTACATTATTCGCTTTAAACCAATAATTTTCGACCTTAACCATGCCTTCTTCAAGGAAAACGTGCTGTTCACAAAGATATGTTTTTCTTATTGTTTCATTAAATCAAAATCAAAAGCATTCCACGTACATTATTTTATCGACCGTAATATCCATAATAAAGGAACAATATTCAGAACATGACAATAACGTATATATCTCTAATAAATTCGTAACTATAAACGCTGTATCACAAATGTTAATTTCCTCTTAGAATAGTAGAAATATGATGAGAGATTATACGTGAGTATTTTATTGATCTATCTAAGCTCAGAATATGTACTGTTCTTCCAAGAGAAAGGCTATTTTTATCTCACTAAAATATTTATGACACGAAAAAGATGAGTTCTTTAAGAAACCAAAACAAATTTGTTGAACTAAACCTCACAAATAGATAAAACTTAATAAAATACGTTAAGGGAATATTATATTATATTCCCACATCAAATTTTGATGCCGATCCGACATATTGCCATCAATATTTATAAATGAATCCTGTCAACGGCACACATCACCAGCTTGTTCACATATACAACCGGCGCTCCCAGACGGTTTCATTCTATTCGCTTTTGCGAGTAACCTCTCCGGGATCCGAGATCTATAAACTCCGTATAAGACCCGACGACATCTTAGCAGTTCCCTTTGTTATCGAGAGTTTTGTTATGGAGCTGAGAGTAAATATATCTTCTTCGAATGCACCGTCTGACGTTCAATGAAGATCGATCATTGGTCAACTGAGATGCAGTAAGCGGCCGCCGCACACAAGGAGCCGATATCTGCTCGCTGCAAAACACTCGGAGTAGGAGTGACAAGGATATATTGATTTTTAGAAGGATGAATCTATTCACTTCATTATTAATTGGTTCTTTGTGGAGAGTGATAAAAAGCTAGTTTGATAGAATAGATCTAAAAGAAGTGGCCCTTGGAGGATCGCTAATTCTAGTAGCAGTGTTCACAAATAATAAATAATATTCCGGTACATGCAAACTTGTTCCGACATTAATCGGACCATGCAAAACATGTTCCGAGAAGTAATTTAAATAGGAACAACAAAAGCAGTCTCGGAAGAGCAACCTGAAAATTTCGCATTATTTCGCGGTGAAAATCGCGTTATTTTAGACGAAATCGAGAAATGCTACGGTATTTTGAAACAAGTGAAGTTATTTTTCCTTTTTGGTATTTTCCATTTTGACGGTCTCCGTGGTTGAGTGGTTACGATTCTTGGTTACGAATCCGGAGGTCTCGGGCTCGAATCCCGGAGTGCGCAATTCAATTTTAATTGGATTACATTGTATGATTTCACAATTTATTCATTTAAAATAAAATGTATATTTGTGGCATGTTCCAGAGTGGTAGATACTGTCATTATCGCTTTGGTGAAAGACAACCTTTTAGAATCGAAAATTTGATTGAAATGGCTTTAGCCGTGTTTGGTGACCAGATCTGAATAGCCAGGTACTTCCCCACCTTCCTCTTTCTCATCTCCTTCTCCTCCTCAATACTTACAGCCTTAAAACATACCCGTATTTTGGATGTCATAGTCTCACTGCCTCCAGACAGTTGGGAGCTGTTAGCACTCTTGTGTGGTATCACATAAAAATAAAGTTTTTTATGGCTATTTAAGCTCATCAGAACCATATATAAAGAAATATTTAAAAACGTATTTTCTTATTTTAAAATCCCAAAGATCGCAGAAAAAAAAAGATTTCTTTTCATATTTCTAGCGAAAATGGCAAAATTTCGGTTTTTATGAAAAAATGACGAAATCCGCCTTTTCGTATTTTTTTTATTGTATAATATTAATTATATACAGTGGGAACTTATACCCGCTAAGCCACTGTAAGTAGCTTGTCAGCAGGAGTTTATTTCAACAATATAATATAATACAACAATAAAGTACAATCATCATACAAATGTAGGGCAAAATTATTATATTTAGGCGCATGCATTTTGTGATCAATGTACGTGAGTTGAAAAAATAAATTTAAAAAAAAATAATGGAAAAAGCATTACAGTTTTGTTATTGAGATACTAGAGTCCAATTTTATAACACCGGTTTAAATAATATTATAAAAATGTCAATATCATAAAAAATATCAAAATTATAAAAGTACCAATGACATGATATTTACGGGTTTTTACCCGTGGAAGCTGAATATGGCAAGTACAAACGAAACTTGATATTTTGAAAAACAACGTTGTTGTTGGAAGCACAATCGTGAATGGAAGTTGTATTAATTTAGTATTGTTTGAGAACAAAATGTTTAAATAGAGGGATTTCATATCTTTTACATTCATGAGTTTATTAAAAAATTGCTCTGTAGGATATAGACGTTATTTTTTAAGGGAAAACAAATCATTATTTAGATTCTTTACTTTTTAAGATTGAGAATATTCCATAAGTAGTTGTTATTTCAAACGGAACAATCATTTTGCTAGGCACAACTGTATATATGATTCTCCCTAATCAATTGAATTACCGTCGTACCGCTAATTGTTTTTCGCAAACATCTAATATTCATTTTCAATCAAGTGTTTCCATCGAGCCTTCAGTCTGTGTGTAGGACGAGTGCGGGGTTGATTTCAGACGATAACTCAAGCAATAACTAATGGTCCTTCATATTACCGAAAGCTCTCGACTCTGTAATAGATCTATGGGATCCGCGTGAGATAATGGAATCCATCCATTAATAAATGCCAGAGGGTCTGCGATATGGATTACACTGCAGATCGGTCAGTTCTATTGCAAACTCCGCGCGGCTCGTCACACGGAATTCACTCGGAACTTTCATCTCCTTTCCGTCCCACATTCCTTTTGTGAATGCGGAGCAGTAACGAGCTTTATACGTAACATTTAACCATGTCAATAAAATAATCTAACAACTTCAATATATGGAATGACAAAGTTAGTTCAAGTGTTGCACATTAAACTCGTTACCCAGGAATTTGGAATGAAAATGAAATTCAAATAGCTTTTAGAATACGTAAAGAGAGGAAAAAATAATTAAAAGATCCTAGAATTTATCAAATCACCAAATGAATAGTAATTTTGTAGACAAATATTTTCCATTAATATGCAGCCAAAAGTAATAGTTGAACATTAATAGTAACCAAAAATATATGCGTGTAATTGAATTATACCTTAATGATTCACGTGAATCGTATTACAATAGTTAATTTATTAATATAATTAAAAAGAAAAACTTTGTTTAGACCATTAAAACAGTGGTGTAATCAAAGTACTTCTTATTAATTATAATTTACTTAATTTTTTTCGGGAAATCGACCGTTTACCTTTTATCAGTTTTCTAATGGTGTACTAGGTATATATAAAATAAAATCTATTATGGATTCCCCCTTTTCCTTTAATAAGATAACATATGAAACAATAAATAATAATGGAAGTTATAACAAAAATGTCTTAAAACAAAATTCACTCATGCCGTGTTAAAAAAGCAAGATTAGATCAAGACATAGACTAATTCAACCTTTTTTAATTTTATTTTTTTAAATTTAATGGCAATCAAATCTAATATTAAATTTGATTTACATTAAATTTTAAAAAAATGGAGTTCTACGAATTAAACACAAAAACAATTAATAAATCAACCTTCTCTTATCTAACCCAAACAATGAATACCTTTTTGATATCGATTAGGCATGAAATAAAAATATTCTTTTATGATGACCGTAAATTCTGCTCGCAATATACGATTGGTGCTTATAGGATATTTTAATTCACGTGTATTGTTGAATCATTGTCACCATTTTTTTAGGAAAAAATATTACGCAAACATGTAAACGCAATATGAAGACTCCGCTTCGCTACACAAGCATTGCTTAAAAGAGAAGTATAGTATTTTAAATTGAATTAAAATGTATTCATTTTCAATTGAAAAACCATATTACAACAAATCTTTTCAATTCTACACGACCTCCTACTGAAATTTTAGTTAAAATGTTCGAAAATGCCTTAACTAGTTTTGTAACTGTACCTATTTTCAGACATTTTGGCATGTTTTTAATAGAATTTAAAATTTTACAGTTTGATGAGTTTTGTCTTTTGAAACCTTATATATTTTCCGTAATTACCCGTATGAAATTTACAGATAATTCATTTGTAGTATTGATTGGGTTTACAACCTACAGAGTGATGTTTAGGGCCATTTTTGAGAGCTGGTCCTTCAGAGAAAATATCACACAAATATAATAAACATAATTTTATAAATTGTCAGTTTCAAAACCAGATATAATAATATAAGGTTCCCATTTAAAAGAATCTATTTGAAAATCGGAATAGGATATATTATGTATTTGAGCGCGTAAAATAAGTAAATATTAAAGCTAGATCCAACAATCATTGAAATAATTTGAACCCTTCTCTCATTCACGCAAACTCATAATATAATTTTATCTTTTGTACTCTGCTTAATGATAAGGCCAATGCGGAGCTTTTGTTGAAAGACGGAAAAGGGAAGGGTGGATTTGGAAAGCTATTTTGACGAGGATCAACTGCTGCTTACAAAGCAGTACGGGAAAGAGCAAAGAGATGGGTGAAACCGAAAATCATCAGACAATCATACTCTTCAAATCTAGTTTACAGCAAAACTATCTTTGTCCGTAAAAATAAATAAGAATTAGTTTTACTTTTAGTTTACTTTCGAAAAATATTGTGATTTTTCAGAATTAGTTTATACTCACCTTATCCATCTGAATGAAGTAAATATTGAAGGACGTTGAAGCAAATGTTATGATTTTATAGGCTGGATCTACACTCTCTAAGGACAATATTTTTTCTTCCGAAAGCATTAGGTGTACAGTTATCTGAAAGATCGACAGTGAAGTGTTATATCATTAAGGACATGTTTTAGTTTATACATCGATGAGTGATGTACAAATTTGGAAACGGCAAGCTCCGGCATCATCAAATGCATTATTTTCTATCAGGAATTTCAATTATGAGCAGCGCGGCGCAGCTGACATATCAATTTCATTAAAGATTATTTTTTTGACATGTTTCGAATATTCCACGATAAAAAAGGGACCATCGGAACTCGAAAAGCAAAAGCTAGATTTTTATTGAAACGTGTGCTATATAGGTACGTTATAAAGAAAAACAAAATCAGCCGTGTTACATTTATGCAACAAATATGCAGATTAGTTTAACAGCGATCCACGCTAGTGTAAAAGCGTTGGGAAATCTATGTATGATTAAAAAACACCTGTTACCCTAATACAGAAACATGTTTCTATAGATTTACATGCTCTAATTAATTCATGGTTTTAATATTCGATTTCGCAATAATTAAACGTGAATTTAGTCAGTAATGTGGAGTATCGTTAACTTCACACAAAGCCAACGCGAATGAAAGTAGATACATCATATTATGCCTCAAGCAGAACAGAAGAAAATAATCAATTGATTACCTACCGGTAGGATCGTAAACAAACAATTTCTAAGAAAGCGTTTCTTGTTTCGTATCGTTTACCTAGACAAATTAATTATATTATTAGAAATTCCCATTTGAATGGAGCAACTTTTTAATTTAATTAATTTTGAAGGTGAATTAGTTTGGCTTCAGAAAAGGGAACGCGAACCAGATTAATTAAGTCTTGAAACGGTTTGGTAAACTAATGATTATTCAAAAGGGTTATGCACTTATACTTAAACATAATGGAGGGTGTATCTTAAACTTTCAAAGATGAAAACCACCAATATAAGCGCGTAAAGACTTAGCGAAGCCCACACACTGATTAAATTAGGGGCACCTTCACGCTCACAAGATACGAGACTTGTAAGTGATACTAAAAGATGTATAAATTATAGAGATATCACATGCTTTTAATAAAAAAATCATGTTTTCGTGAATTGATTTTCATTTATTAATTGTTATTGTGTTTAATTCTTAGAGCTTCGTTTAATCTTATTTTACTAGAATAGGCATCTAAATAAATACATTTCATATACACTCCAATTATTTTGTTCTTCTATTTGCAGAAGAATTATTTTTAATACACCTATCCTTCTCTCTTTTTTTTAATTTCATATGAAAGACATTTGTCCCATTGTAGCTCATTGATTGCTTGCCACATCGTATAAGCATGGTGTTGAAATTTGTATTATCATGTTGTCGTGTAAAAGTGTGTGTGTACTTGCGACGTTGTAATGAATTCTGTGTTTGTATATATGAGCTTATTATTTATGTTGTACATTATTTATATTTATTTATTTAGACATTTACAGTACATTTTATTACAAATGATGAGGTTGGTGTATTAAAATTTACATTGTTAAAGTACCTATCATGTATGTCCATACTATCATAACTTTTTAACCAATATTAATTTAACCTAAGTTTAGCACATGTTTTATATGTACGCATATCTTTTATCTTTATACACTTCATTAGTTTTTATTCTTTATATACTCTGATATCTTTGTACGACCTAATGCCACATTTAATTGTTACTTTTTAAAATTATTTTTGCTATATTATTATTCTTGTAGTTAACTGTAACATGCAATTATTGTTTATGATATATTTATACCATTGATATTAAATACATAAATATATTATTAATTTTGTCTGTGATGAGAATGCTACTTATTTAATGAATGTATGTGTGACTAATAACAATAAAAAGAAAGAAAGTGTGTGGAGAGATGATGGGGAGAAGTGTAGATAATATGACATCAAGAGATGTAATTGAATAAAAATTTAATGAAAAAATAAGTGCAGTTTTAAAGTAATTTATAAAACGATAAGAAAATTAAATAAAAAAATGTATGCATTGTTTTGGCATTTTAAATGCATAATTGTCGACTACCCACCCCTCCCCACCTGATCCGATTCCTATTGCCACTGGAACAAGAAAGGGCCGAAGACAGTTCGATCTCTACCGCCTCGTCGGGCAGTTAACAAATGTGTACATCGCCGCGACTAGAGCATCTGGCCAATTCTGGATTACCGTGAAGTTTCAGTGAGGTGAATGAAGTGCTATAGAATATCCACGAACCGAGGTAGGATTATTCAATTTCCGTGGCATCCTCCTGTTTGTCTTTCAGTCCTTCCTTCACCCCTTTTTTCTCATCTGGTTCTCCAGATTAACTTCGCCGCCATTCCAGAATTGGGATTCTATCACAGCTATCGAAACATGCATGTTAGTAAAGAATTATGAAAAAACATATTAATTTATCGTAGTGGGCAAATGTTGTGATCGTGGAAATAATGATGTACTTACAGTTTTCTTACTGTTAACAGATTTGTTTTCTCCTATAAGTTTTTGTGTATATTCTAGAAATAAAGTAAAATAGCTTTTTGATTACTTTCTTATATATTATCAATTTTGTTAAATCAAATTCGTTTATATAAGTTTCATATGCGTTTCCACAGATTTTAAGTATTTTAGATGTTATTGTACTTGGCTATAATATATTCCTTTATTTAATTGCTCAGTATCAAAAAGGATAATCTGTTAAAGACGCCATTAGTTAGGGGGGACATTTTAACTTTAATTGACAGCCCAAGATATTTCTGGTTTCCTAGGATTTGAAAGTCGCTCTCTTCTATTTTCAAGGGTAGGTACACGGGGAGGAATTATATTATGGATTGAGCTAATCATATATCCTGTTTTTTAACATTCTTTGTTAGGATTTTTTTTTACATGAATACCGCACAGCCAGTGAGACTATGGCATCCACGATTGGGGAATTTTGTGAAGCTGAAGGTATTGGGGAGGGGAAGGAGAAGGGGAATAGGAAGGTGGGGAAATATCTGGCTATTCAGATCTGGTCACCAAACAAGGAACGTGCGCAAATATACTATTTATTATTTTAAAATTAATTAATTGTGAAACAGCACGAATTGATTAAATAAAATTTCCTTGCGTTTTTAATGTGATTAACGATATTAGTTCGCATGGTAAAATTATAAAATATATATATATATATTAAAAAAAATCACCTGAAAGAAGCAATTATTAGAATTTGATGATTTTTTTAAAGTAAAGTGAATCACAAAGAAAATAATCTAAAAAAATTACAATAAAATTAATTAAGTCATTGTATATTCCACAGTTTAATAATTTATTATTTTTTCATATTACAACTCACATTAAGAATATTATTAATAAGATTTAAAAAAATAATAACTATTATTGTTTTATTTTTTATGCCTTGCTGTTTACTTGATTATATTTAATTACAATAAACATATTTACATTAATAATAAAAATATTTTCTTTATTTTATTTAGGCCAATAATTAAAAAAAAAAATATATTTTTAATTATTTAATTAATTACTTACCTAATTTCATCACTTATTATGAATTTTTGTTTATGTTTGTAATTTTCCAATTCCTACATTATTATTTTTTAGTATACTGTTTATCCTTGCGCCCTTGAGGTGATTTTTCTTCTTTATCTTAGCGCCCTTGAGGTGATTTTTCACAAAAACGGCGCTATACAAATCATCCAATTATTATTATTATTATCCTGATGAGGAAATCTTCGCTTCTTAAACGTGTTGATATTTATATATTAAACAGTGGTGTACAACAAAGTAATTTTATCTTTATTGAAGAAATTTAAAAAAAAACTTTTTATTATTTATTTATGATTCTACTATTAGTGTTTTTTGCTTTCCTTATTTCTAATGCTTCTAAGTTATCTAATCGAATGCCGGTTACATTTTTATGCAGTAAACTAGTGCCTGTATTTTTATCGAATGTGTGGTCTGTTTCTAAGAGATGGTTAGCAAATTCGGAGAAACCATTATAAATAAATAATCAAATAAATTTAAAAAAAGTCCAATCTTTAAATTATTCCCAATAAACAAAGTACATTCCCTTCCCGATCAGCAGGTACCTGCTGATCTCCCACCCTTGGCCCTTCACTAGCCTGTTTGTATCAATCCATAACACATGTGCATCTTAGTTCATAGTTTAGTTGTATACTGCCCTGAAGAAGCTACGGTAGTAGCGAAACCCGGTCGGCTAAAGTATAAATAAAAGTGATGTAAAACAAAGTTATTGTTTTATTTTATAAATTAAACTATAAACCGAACTCAAGTTAACATCAGCTTAAGTGCTTATAATAAAATTTAAGGTTGTCAGAAAAATATTACGTTTAAATAAAATATCACGAAAATGACATGGGAAATCTAAAATTTGATCACGATCGGACACCTATTTGAAATTTGTGACTGGATCGCTTGAAATTTACACGATTCTTAGACCTTTGTGCCGACTAATGTGACAGTTTTGACAGAAAGGAAAGGGAAAGGTCCAGAGGGTGTATTCTGTAAGTGTGCAAAGTCTACAACTTTGAGGCTGGGAAGAAAAAGAAAGGTCACAGTAATTGTCATTTTGAGTGAAGTAATTGTTGTTTGAGGACTTAATATTAATGTAATTTTTCTTTTGATGTTAAATATTCGTTGGTAATAATTACAGCGTTGGAGTAGAATTAAGACGTCTGGTAAGTATATTCTAGAAAATAAGGATTTTTTATGAAATATTTGCCATATACGTAATTACTGAATTCCCCAAAAATGTAAAAATCTCAAAAAGCATACTTCTGAGATAATTAGGAAACAAGGTTGTGGGCATGTTTTCATGTTGTGTTCGTAGATGTTAGTTTGAATCTAAAATATTTCCATAAAATTTTTTTTTTGGAATAAATTATTGAAGCTTATTAACCTCATTACAGGAAATGTATTTTTTAATAATTGAAGATAATAATAACAACTTTCAAAATGAAACATGAAACCGAAAATACACAAATAGATAGGAATAGATAGATATAGACCAGTGTTTTTTAACCGTATTGAAAGAATCGCCCCCTTTACAAGAGTAAAATTATCCCCCCCCCCCAATACGCCTTTATGATATCTGAAGAACATGATATTGAGTATTATGTCTTAGTTTTAATGTGTGTGCAGCAAAGCGTAGTTTATTAAGTTGAACTTAAAAAATCAGAGCGCCTACGGAAAGTGAATGAGTTTATTTTTCTATATTGACACAATGCCCACTCGAACTTCTGCAGCGCTCCCTAAATGCTAAAAATTTAAAAACGCCCCGCCAGACCTCCAAAACGCTTACAAAGGGGCGCTGGCGCCCCGGTTAAGAATCACTGATATAGACCATGAGGTCCAGGGTTCTTGTCCCAGTTGCCACTGTTATCTTTTTCGTTCCCGTGTCTTTTCAGTTTCGTGTTTCATTTTGAGAGTTGTTAATATTATTTTAAGAAATTAAAAAAAATATGTATTACAATAAGGTTTATAAGCATTGTTACGTAACAAAAGGATGACCCTAAGTTAAATCCTAGCTCCTCGTTATAGCCCGCAGCCAATTACGACGTTTCCCTCAAATGCTCACAGTAATCAACCAATCAGGTGATTTTGCCGCTCAAACAAACCAATGAAAGCCACACATTCATGACTGACCGATATAACAGAGTAACGGAAGCGACTCGACAGAACGCCCGGCATTCCTGTGTGGGACCTACTACCGATCGGATCAGCTATCCGTCAGCAACGACTCTGTAAGAGTTCGCGGCTAAATTGCTATTTTGTCAACCAAATCTTAAAGGCAACGTATTTCGCATGCGAGTTGAAACCCGTAGATAGTCATGCTTTTTTACTGTGAAGCACCTAAGATGGTGACTCGTAACTCAAAGACTAACTTAAACTCAGTGTGGAGATGACCAGCTCTTGTGACCCTGCACGCATCTCACGCCGCTGGACAGACCACCTCATGTAAGCTGTTCTAACCTATCCCCTGTTATGTGTTGAACTCGCCCTTGCCATTTTCTATTCCCGGTTATAGACTTCCATCAGAGAGAGAGGATTTAGGTTAACTTCATGTCAGAAATAGGACCTTTTTAATAATTACTCGATTGTTCATAACCTGCAATGTCTGTTCTCTTCATATAATAAATTCCGAGACTGAAAGTACTTCCTCAACTCATTTAACGTAGCTTAGAAACACCTCAAACCCAATTATAAGACCGTGGTCGATCCACTGACCCTGAGGGAGAGAAAGCCTCATGCTGTTATCGAATCTGAGCTAACCGATGTCTGGACAAAGACACCCGACCTAAGAGGTCATCACCAGGGTAAGTCACGCTGATATTATTGTCTCCTTTATCCATTTGTAATACCCGACCCTCTCCTCCGCTCGCAACCCCGACACCTATCGTGGTGCATTTCCCCCTACCTGACCTTCCTCCTACCCAACATTACCTGCAATCCAACAGCATCAATAAGTTATTACAAAAAAAAATAATAATCCTACACTTTTTTTTAATAATAATAATAATAATGTTTTTATTTAATTTCTAATACAATTACAAACATGTTATATTTAATATGTAAGAGAAATTACAGGTACTTATTTAATATTTGTAAAACAATGAAGAAATATACTAAAAATAAAAAAATAAATAAATTCAGAGATATTTAAATAAATTCAGGCAGTGGTGAAGATCGCGTCAATGAGAAGAGATTCTTTCAAGAATCAATAGAATTTCCCTTTTGAATCTTTCCTCACTGACGCAAAATATGTCGATATCCTGTGAGATTTTGTTCAGGAGCAATATACTCCTCCCCACCGGGAGAACCATTGGCAGGTTGGTTCTATAGGTAGGAAGATAGAATAATCTATGACGACGCTGTCTTAGATAGTCATCAGGAACATAAAGACTTATGCGTTCCAAAATAGCTGAATTCTCTATGGAGCCTCGCAATAGTCTAAAAAAGTGGGTAGCGGCATACCCCTCTCTTCTGAGCTGCAGGGAGTGAAATCCAAGCATGCCCAGAAGAAAGTTAGTTGGATAAAGCCACGGATAGAGTCCGTACTCCCTCATGTAAAGAAATCTCAAAAACTTTTTCTGAACCCTCTCTAACATGAGGGAGCACCCCGTCTCGTGAGGATTCCAAATAGCCGACCCACTCTCCAGCCTACTACGGACTAAAGAGAAGTATAATATTCTAAGAGTACGAGTATCCCGAAAAACCCTCACGGTCCGAATGACAAATCCTAACATTTTTAATGCAGATTGACATACCCCTTCGATATGAACACGAAACGTAAGTTTACTTTCATACACGATTCCAAGATCCTTTATAGTAGAAACACGTTTGAGATTATGACTGAGCATAGTATATCTGTGGTAGGTGAGACTAAATGCTCTGGTGAAAGACAGGACTACGCATTTTGAGATATTGAAATAAAGCTGATTTCGTAGGCTCCATTCAGAGATGTTATCAATGTCAGCTTGAAGATGTAGGCAATCTAAAATATTTCTAATTAGTAGAAATAATTTGAGATCGTCAGCGAAAAGGAGAAAGCGAGAAAAACGGATGACTTTTGCAATGTCATTAATGAAAATAGAGAAGAGAAGAGGCCCTAGGATTGACCCTTGGGACCCTTGTAATATACTTACTTAAAAGTAAGTATATTACATTTCGATTAAAGTAAATTATATATAATATTTGTATATTATAAATTTTGTACAAAGAGATATTTATATTTATTTGTATATCGTTACTAAGATAATGTGATTAAAAATAAATATATTGGTATTTATATATTTTGGAGAACACGATATTAGGGAAAATAAATATTGGGTAGGCCGAAGGCTTTTTTTTTTTATTACTCTTCTTTTGTACAATTACTATTGGTACATTGGAAGTAGTTTAGATTTATATGTGGATCTCCGACTAATAATAACATTCTAGAGTGAATTGAATTAAACAATCTTTAAAGTTTTTCAGGAAAATCTTTTTTTTTATGTCATTGCACGCTATTGCTATTGATTCACTTCTAATGCAGCCGACGAGAATCGCATGAGAATGGATGATAAATAATTCAGGGATCGGGGATCCTTGAAACAAGCGCTCGAATGTAAAAGTAGATAAATCCATTTTAAGAAGAATTAACTTAATCTGATGTCTGAAAGGCTTTTATATTTTTATGCATACTCGTACATGCTTGTTAATATTTTTGTATAAATCAAGAGTACCCTTTCAATGTTTATAATAATTTATTAAAACATTTTGTTTGTGTGCTTTAAAATAATTTTAAAACGCACGCATTTTATTATCATGGCAATTTTTTTCGTGCTTGTTTTCCATTAACCTCTGCGTTACATATAAATTATGCTAAAGAGAGAGAAACAGATTATTTAAAAATTTAAATAAATTATAGATCTAACGGAATTTTTAGAACCAATAATAACATAAGAATAAGCCTACATAACTAAAAAAGTAAAAATCCTAATCTTAATCATACTGGCATACACAAATAAAAATGTGACCACGCCGACTGCAACGCTTCCTATATCGGGCAGACGGGAAGGGCTTTCTCAACTAGATTCAAAGAACATACACGATGTTATAAGAATAAAAGCACTTCTACAAAATTCGCAGAAAAAACCTTAGTGAATAGTCACATATCGCTTGACAAAAACAAGCCTAAACCCTTTCATATACAAAGAAATGATATTAGATTAAATTTACTTCAACAATTAGAAATTAATAAACGAACGAATGGTCCTAACATAATATTAATTAATAAAGTAAGGAAAATTATATATTTACCGCTTCTTAGTATGTTCACATCGTCAAAACAATATAAAACATTTAAATACATCAATTAAGAACATATTATCATTTAAATACGGGGAAACTCATTATAAATGAAAACACCTCACAGAATTGAAAATTTAAATTTTTTCTAACTAAATTGTTATACTGATAATAAATCATTATTTAAAAAAAACCAATGTGGAAGATACTCTCGGTATCGCCTTGGTGAAAGACCACCATTCAGAATTGAAACGTTGCTTGAAATGGCTTTTAGCCGTATTTGGGGACCAGATCTGAATATCCAGGTATTTTCCCACCTTCCTCTCCCCGTTCTCCTTCCCCTCCCCAATACCTTCAGCCTCACAACATTCCCCAATTGGGGATGTTCACTGGCTCAGACGGTTGGGAGCAGTTGGGAGTCTTGTGCGGTATTCATATAAGAAAAACCTGTTCGTATTGGAATGGGGAGGGGCGAAGTAAATGAAATCATGTAAACAAATCGTCACAATGTGAAATAACCGCAGTTTGAAAATAGCTTTGAACGCTGAAACAGGTCACAATAATAAACCCTAAAAATACTTGCAGAACCTAAAAATAACATTATTAAATTTGATTCATATAAAATTTAAAAAAAAATAAATGGAGTTCTACGAATTAAACACAAAACATAAACAATAATTAATTAAAAACTTTACCTACATAAATAATTTGTGAAGTTTTAATTTAAAAAACTATTTATTTAGATTGCGTAGTCGACCCAGATGTTATGAACTAAATATATTTTTATATTGTAAATAGCGGAAAAGGGTTCCAATTGCCCGGATCCGGTAGGATTGAGAGCAAATTTAATGAAGCAAAAGCTCGCGCATGGATTTTATGCTGTACAGTTGTAACGCACATATCTCGGGTTACAAAAGCATTAATAAATAATAATAATAAAACTTTTCTTCTTTCTCTGTTTGATGGCTCTCCTTTCGGAGATCATTATCCCCACTTCTCTTTAAGGTACCATTCGTGAAGATGATTACATCGAGATTAACCTATTTACTTATTCAATAGACCAGCGGGAAAACATAACTGGAGAGCAAGCACATTATTCTGCTGTATTTTTTGTTCATATTAACATTCCAGAGTGTGGATTTAGCTGCCAAAATAATCTAATCAAATTTCCGTGTTTCGCAGGGATATTGAGTATACATTGAAAATTTATTGATTAAATTTGGTCACATTATTCACTAAATAAATTGATAATTAAATTAAATTTTTTTTTTTTTTTTAAGAACATTCAATAAAATACATGGATTTAAAAAAAAGTTAAATAAAAACATATTTTGGAAATTATGAGTGACGTTGTTATGATAAGTGCTCAGTGTGCCAATGGGCAAAAATGACAAATGTAACACGTTCATGGCCAGGGGATAGAAATCGAGATAGAGATAGAGGTAGAGCTAGAGATAGAGATAGATAGAGATAGAGATAGAGATAGAGATGGAGATAGAGATAGAGATAGAGATAGAGATAGAGATAGAGATAGAGATAGAGATAGAGATAGAGATAGAGATAGAGATAGAGATAGAGATAGATATAGAGATAGAGATAGAGATATGAACATTTAAGCGAAACCAACTTTTTTTAAATGTGAATACCGCACCAGAGTCCCAATGGCTCCCAATTATCTAGATCCAATGAAACTATGGCATCCCCAATTGAAGTACATTGTAAGACTAAATGGAGCGGGAAAGGTGGATGATGAGGAATGAAAGCGGAATGATGAGGGTAAGAGTAAGGTTGGAAAGTACCTGGCTATTTGGATATGGTCATCAAACACGGATAAAGCCATTTGAAAAAAAAGCCAGATATGTTTCGATTTTTAATAATGGTCTTTCGCAAGAGCAATACTGAAAGTATCTCCAACTCCGAAAAATTCGATTATTAGTTGGCTGAGAGTCAAAAGAGCGAGTCATTTATTGTGCGGTCTCCGAACATTAGGTAGGTACCATATAACTTATCACATTTTATTCTACCGCTTCTCACGCGATGCAGGTAATAAAATTCTACAAACATTTAAACACGGGAGCAGGAAAGGCGTGCATTTGTGAGATCGATCGTTGCATTTAATGCACTTACCAATAATCGATTGATAAATTAAAACTGGCGTGTAGTTATCAAATCCTCTTCATATATAATACGAAGATAATTTGATTACACACACACGCACACCCGGTAAATACACGTATAAATAAGGAATTACAAGTAAACATACCAAAAGTACCCACTATATAATTTTAAGTTAGAGAAATTATTTTTTTTTCCTGTATTTTAATAGCATAAATTTTACTATAAAAAATCTAGAATTAAATTAAATCTGGACTACGTTGTACCTTCTGTGTTTTTCTAGCAAAACATGTTGGTCGCCCCGGTTGTGGTTCAACTTGAGTAGTCTTAAAATTGATTTGCTCAATAATATTTTATTCAACTGCAAAAATATTTCCATTAGTCAATATTTAAAAAAAAAATTATTGTACCCGGCCTTGCTCGGGTACAATAATTGATTTGACAGCGAAAGTAACTGTCTTCAAATAAAGAAACATTTATATGAATATTTTATTTTATTCTTTCAAAATATATCTAAATCATAAAGTTCTTACCTAGGTACCTACTCGTGCTTTCCATTTTGAAAATATTCTACCGAAAAAACCTTCTTCTTTTGAATATGCAATCCGTGGCTAACCAGAGTGTTATATCTATATAAATATTATATTATATAAATCTCACAGGATATCGACATATTTTGCGTCAGTGAGGAAAGATTCAAAAGGGAAATTCTATTGATTCTTGAAAGAATCTCTTCTCATTGACGCGATCTTCACCACTGCCTGAATTTATTTAAATATCTCTGAATTTATTTATTTTTTTATTTTTAGTATATTTCTTCATTGTTTTACATATATTAAATAAGTACCTGTAATTTCTCTTACGTATTAAATATAACATGTTTGTAATTGTATTAGAAATTAAATAAAAACATTATTATTATTATTATTATTATTATTATTATTATCTATGGGCTAACCTAAATAAAACATGGCGGGTTCAATGTTTTTCATACTAATTTTAAAACGTTAGAGCAACAGTTTTACATATTGGATATCATTCAAACTACTTTCTCAACCTTCCCGGCACTATAAAAACAAACTGTGCTATTTTTAGCGAATCCGGTCCAGTGATTTTTGAGAATATCGAGGACAAACAAACAAACGTATATTGATTTATTTTTATATTGTTATGTATAGATAATTATTACCTATTTTAATAAGAAATAGTCAAATGGAAGAAATATTTTCTTCAAAAAAAGTTCGCAATTATTTCAGAATGTAAAGAGCGTTACTTAAATGAATTATTAATTTGATCACCAAAAGATGTGTTTTCTAACAGACACGACCTTTAATAAATAAGTAGTTGGATTGAAAAGAAAACAAGAGTAAAAAAGATTCGGATTTTGTCGGCTAGAAAGACATTTATTTCTAAGAAATGGAAAAAAACCTTTTAACAGAATCGCAAAAGTTTTTATCAGCTATGTTTGTGTAATTTTTTAGGCGTGTTTTAGTTTTCAGTATCCAGATTATGAATAAGTAAATTATCTGTCACAATTAGTCACATGCTATAGAATCTGGAATAATCATTTCTATTTTGGAATAAGTAATGTAATGTAATAACGATTAAATCCCCCTTAAAATATTTACTTTAATTATGAGAGCGTCATTACACAATTGAATGACTATATTTATGTTTTCGGTATAAACGGCGTATATATTTTGTACATATCCACATTATTTAATATGTACGCATTTAAAGTAGAAATAATAAAATATCAACCCACTAACCCATAAATGTCATAACTGGAGAGTGATTCTGGAGAAATTCCTGAGAAGTCCCATACTATAAACCCTTTGCATGTTCATATTGTATTCACCACAAAACACATGTACAAATAGAATATATTCCAGAGGAAATAACATACGTAATATCAACACTCATGTTTTTCCCTCAATGCTTAGGCACAATGTGGGAAAGCTGTTAATACTAAAATGTAGATATTACCAAGTCAAACGCTACCTTTGAGCGTAAGCGCCTCGGAAAGTGTGTACCTACCCCGTACATTTATCATAATACTGATAAATTCATATAATACATTTTCTCATCAACAATAAATCTCTGACAGAAGCGCCTATTTGAAGCAATTTCTTCGCGGGTACCCATGCCTATTTTTTTATATGATTTTTTTTTTACAGATGATGCCTCTTAAAATAAAATATAAACCGTCTTATCTACGCGGCACAAAGGCGATAAGTCCACAGTGAATGAAGTAAGAATTGTAAGGGATCTGTTACGGTACATTTTCAAGGTGGCTGTTTAGGGCGATTTGAACCATTCTACTCGTACGCAGTTTTTAAAATACAAGCATTTAGAAAATACAGAATTACGCGGCATCTTCAGAAATATGATGTATCCTCTTTTTTAAATTTTGGAATCTTGAGAATGTAATCGGAAACTATTTGTTGACTCTTTGTATACATTTAATGAGCAGTAAAATTGATTTGCAGAGAATAAAATTCTTAGTAGTTGATAACGCGATTTTTTAAACTTGAAATAGCCTTTTTAATTCTAACGTAGGTGAATAGAAAAAGCTCCATTAAATGATCATGATATTTTTTTCACATTTCATATTTAATAAGGAAGCCAGTGACTGTAGAGGTCAACCTTAATCGATATGCATACGTTTGTTAGTAAATATAGATTTAAAAAAAACGAGGAAGGCTTATACACAAAGCTAGACGACAGAAGGCTCACGAAGAAGGGGATACTAAATTTAGCTGAAAATAGCGTACTCGAAAATGATGAATAATTAACTCTTTTGGAATTTATGAAACGTGTTAACAAATAATGATGGAAATCAACAATTAATAACTTGAAATGCAACCATAGAGGGATATCAAATTCATCGTCGTGGTGCCCAATCCTAAATTCAGTAATCCAAGGAAACATTCGGGCCGCTTGATGGATTGCCAGGCTTTTTGTGTGCGCAGCCAGCGGGGAAGAAGGTTAATATTTCCAAAGAAAAAAAATCTGTTTAGCGTCGTGATAACATTCTTTAACGCCGACATGCGGTTTTCTTGACGGGATGTGTAAAAATGATTTATTCCCCCTATTTAGGATTCTATTAAGTTAACCCTCGAAAGATAATGAGGAACCGAAAAAACATACAGATTTGTTTTACGCGATTAAACTCAGTTTTAGGTAAGATCGCGGAGATTTTTAGTTTTTTATATCATTTTTCAATGACTCCAACGACTCCATAGAATTTTTTTTCGAGGTTCAACAAACTTAAAAATAAATACTAATTAGACAGACGAAAGTGCTTAATATAATCTCGCAGTGAAAACATAATATTATGATGCTATTGCCAAAATCTAACAAATCGAAAAACGTGTTTTTATTCAAATATTTTTGTTCACGGCTCAATCTCAATCAAGAGAAACGGCTGCGCGGCCTGTTTTATACTTAATTTTGAATTTGAGGTCAAAATACCCAACTAAACTGAATGATTTATTTAAATCGACGGTAAAGTAAATATGGATTAGAAGTAATTAATTTATTTTCGTTTTAAATTATGAAACATACTTTATTAAAGAGGCAACATTTAAGAGGCAAGTTCTGAAATTATTTCCGGGTTAACGGTATTTTTTTGTTAATTATTATCAAGTTCGTTATTTATATATGATTACATAAAATAAAATAAAATATTTTAAATTATGTAAAGAAAATTTGCGTTCCGACGTAAAACATTCGTTTTTATTTTTTAATTTAAGCCCATCACAATGCTGATTACATTTACAAAGTAGTTATCACATTTTGCATATTTTTTTATAACTATTAATACCCAAATTATTTGCTAAAGTTGTCATTTGGCCATTAAATAGATCGATTTTTCACAATTTATTTAATGGCCAATATTTCAAAATTTAAAACAAAACAAACAAAAAAATAATAATCCGTACTAGATATTTGCTATTGACAAAAATATGACAAAAAATATCATTCCGTTTGGGCAGCCTTTCCTCTTAACAAAGTGCGTTAGGGATAATATTTTAAACATAACAATAGTAACAGTTTTGAAATAATCGCAAGGATAATACCTATATAATTATTTCACCTTGCAGATTTTCTGTATTCTCTCTGATCTATTTAGAAAGGCAAATGCGTGTATTGCTTTACGGAGACCGCTGTACCTTACAATGATTATTTTTTTAGTTTCAACACAATTCAAACATAAATAAATATATACATATTTTAAAGAAATAATTTGTAATTAATGTTTTTCTTACACAAAGTAGGAGTAAAATGTATATTTATTAAGAAAACATAAAGCTGTTTCTCACCATAAAGAAACGAGGTTCTTGTGTTTGGTGAGGGAATTTTACTCAAAAAATAAAATTTAATAATATTTAGTTTTTACCGTGCGGCAGAGAAATACACAAAGCAGTCGTATAAAATTAGTTAAATAATATAATATACAGTAAAAATTATTGATAAACCAGTCGGAGTATCCGGCGTTACCCGGGATTATGGATGGTTTGGAGGAAAGTATTGAGGTTGTGACGTGTTACCCCTATAATTACCTATACCCCCATCCCCATTTTTTATGCAAGAAGAATTATTTAATAACTCAAAATAATGATAATAACAATAATTTCCAACACAAATTAAGCGATAGCAATAACTCAAAACCAAAAAAACTCTCTACGATATGCTTGGTTCACAAGATATAGTTTTTTGTCCCAAAGAAGTGAGAAAAGTGAGATTTTTTGTGCATAACAGACTGCGTCCATTTTACACATGAGTAAACAATAATTATTTCAGCATAAGAGTTAATTAGAATGATAAAAACTGATGAAAAGACACATTTATGCGTCTCCTGAAACTAGCAGCACTATAACCCGTGTCATGCTGTGCTGAGCCAACAGATCGTGGTGCTGCCCCTGGCAGTAGTTGTTTAGCACAAATAACGTATAGCACTCGAGGAGGCAGCTTACTATCAAATTATGTATGATTTTATACTCTGTCCAATTGTGAATTGTACTTCCACTAATATCAATCGTTTCTAAAAGCGCAAAAAGGAAACACAACACAAATACATCTGAAATTATTATCGAAGATAAATTAGTTTTTTTGTATTTCTATGTAACAGTTTCCAGACGTTTTGTTTTTAAACCGTTTGAATTTCCAATGGACATTTGTTACTAAATATTAATAACTTGCCACCGGTTATGACACGTCCGTGTCATTCATACAAGGTACAGAAGTAACTAGATATTGTTAAGTGGGGTAGTGATTTGGAGGGGAGACAATACGTATAATTACTTTTGGAGGTCAAGTTTGTATCTTTTGCGTTAGTTAAGGCAAATTAAATCTGCAATAAACAACATATTTAGGCAGTTTTTCAAACGCAGCGTCGCTGGTAAATGTAGTAAATGACACGTTGAAATGTAAACATCTGTGGATTGTGTTTCCACGTGGAACATATTAAAAAGAGCCATTTTTCTGTCAATACAATTCAAATTAACCCAATCGCTTGCAGGTTCTCATTATGTTACAATTCTTATTTAATTTTTAAGTTTATTGAAAATATTTTTAAACAAAATTTAATTGTCGCCCGCGCATCTTTCTATCAACTGACTAAATTGGACGTTTGGACAGCACTAACATTTTAGAAATGACGCTCGTCACTCAATATCTAGAGGTCGCGAGTTCGTTCTCACGCACGGATATCTAATTTTTGTAATCTTAAATTCATTGTACGTTTATTGAAAATAGGTAAATCCGTATTAATTTTTCTTTTTACTGTGCCCGTTTTTTTTAAGGTTTTTATGTTACGTACTTATTGCGTTTCGTAGAACTTAATTTTTCTCTCCTCTTCCTTTTGTATTTTCTCTATTTCACTCTATCGTATTCTATATATAACCGATATTCTTTAGTAATTATATTTGCCCCGACGAAGCTTGAGCTAAGCGAAATCGGTTGGTTAAAAATAAAATACATTCGTGGTTTATAACAAAGTGTTTGTTTCATTAAAAATAAATTGGTCTTGCCAATTCAGCAAATTTTTAATGTTTGTTGTCTTTGCAAGTACGTACTATGTAAACGGGGGGTTTTAAAAGTAGTTTTGATAATCAGAACAGTTAATTTCTATAGCTCAGTTTTGTGAAAGTTTAGGTTGAGGGTATTTTGTGCTCATTAGCTAATGTCAGCCTTATCAATCGTTTTTAATCGAAAAGCTTTCCAATGTAAATATAACTCGTGACTGTTTCAAGCTAATGTTCTTCATTCATCAAATAAATATAATTGTTTTAATATTGGGATATGGTATGATTATGTTTGCTAGTAGGTAGGTAATTTAACCACTAAACTAGGACCTGCGTGGTTTTTTTTATATGAATACCGCACAATATTCCCAACTGCTCCCAACCGTCTGGAGCCAGTGAGACTATGTCATTTCCAATTGGGGGATGTTGTGAGGCTGAAGGTATTGTGGGAGGGAAGGAGAAGGGGAAGACGAATGTGGGGAAATACCTGGTTATTCAGATCTGGTCACCAAACACGGCTAAAATCCATTTCAAGCAACGTGTCTATTCTGAATGATGGTCTTTCACCAGGGCGATACTGAGAGTATCTTCCACTCTGGAACGTTCTATATATTATTTTTAAATTAATTAAATGTGAAACAACACAAATTAATTAAATATAATTTACTTGCCCACGCCGGGATTTGAACCCGCGACCTTCGGATTCGTAGTCGAGAATCTTACGCCTCGACCATGGAGGCCGTCAAAGGTTGAGTGGTCATGATGCTCGGCCACGAATCCGAAGGTCGAGGGTTCGAATCCCGGCGTGAGCAAGTAAATTTTATTTGTTTTTCTTTTGTGTTATTTCACAATTTATTCATTAAAAATAATATATAATATATTTGCGGCACGTTCCAGAGTAGTAGATACCTTCAGTATCGCCTTGGTGAAAGGCCACCATTTAGAATCAAAACGTTGCTTGAAATGGCTTTAGCCGTGTTAAGTGACCGGATCTGAATATCCAGGTACTTCTCCCTCACCATCCTCCTCCCCATCTCCTCCTCCCCTCTCCGAAATCTCTAGTTTCACAATATACCCTAATTGGGGATGCTATAGTCTCACTGGCTCCAGACGGTTGGGAGCACTTGCGACTCTTGCGCGGTACTAATATAAAAATAAAGTAACCATGCTTTCTTAAAACGAAATTAAGGCTCGCATTTAACGTGAAATACGTGAAATCCACAACAACGGGAAAAAGGAATTGACCACAGTAGTACTAAACATATTTTATGCGCAAACTGGAGGAATTATAACTGTGACTTAAGAGTACGTATGAAAAGAGTGAAGCGAGGCAAAAAAAAATTTGAGTATCGAATTCTAAGAAAGCCTCAAATATATGATACCATTTTTTTTAAATTTACTTTAAACGTTTTAAAATGTTTTAATTTAAAAAAATTATCAATTTTGATAATCTCATACAAGTTAAGAGGCCGATTTTTTGCAGTCTCCCAGCCTTGTGATCTAGGTGGTTTAGGTTTGGAGCGGACTTTATATAAATTAATTATTTAACAAATTAATTAATAAATCATCATTATGTACGGTATTCAAACTTACAATCGTTTGTTGCCTGATGGTAAATAAATAATATATAATTACTCTATGTAGTCATTGTGATAATGGATTTCGGCCAGTTTTTCGTCGGACGTTATTTTTTTTTTTTTATATGAATACCGCGCAAGAGTCCCAAACTGCTCCCAATCGTCTGGAGCCAGTGAGACTATGGCATTCCCAATTGGGGAATGTTGTGAGGCTGAAGGTATTGGGGAGGGGAAGGAGAAGGGGGAGAGGAAGGTGGGGAAAAGGGTAAATAAATGTATCTTTTTAAGGAGTTGTGTTTTTTTTGGATGGGGAGATTTTACAGACCAACTTTAAAAAAAAAAATTAAATGTATTCATGTGAACATGGTATGTGAAAGGTCATAAACTAGATAGGTTAGAATCATTAGAAATTACCCGCCTAACTAAAAATATGAATCCCCAACTTCGTAATGAATAAAAAATCAGAGTCATTTGCCAAATCTCCGCTCCTATATCCATTGTATTTTTTAATTTTTATCGTATGCTCTAAGTAAAATATGTATTATGTTTACAAAAAAATCTAATTATAAGATTATTGTTGAAAACATGTCAATCAAAAATTAATAATTAAGAATTGAAATGTCAACAACGACATTAGGTTGTTAATAATTCACATTACTTGTAAGGTATTCCCCAAACAATATTAAATTAAGCTACAAACCAGAGATAATAAAGCTTACTGAGAATAATCAAAATAATTAGAAAGTCGCCAGTCAAGGACGACTTAGTAACAAATTTAAAGAAAACCCATTTAATAGAAAAAATCCCTTATAGTCTCTCCTCACCCCTCCTCCCACACATGTTGTATATATAAACCGAAGATAAAGATTAATTTGTACCAGTCTGAAGATGGCTTTAACGAGGTGAAACCGGTTACGGTAATATAAAATAAAAGTGGAAAAAAAGATTTATATGTGTTTTATTATATTATTATTATGTTATGTGACATAATAAATTAGCAACGCTGAATTAAACATGGCCACCTTATTTATTTTAATACAAATATTACATGCCCTTGTAATCGTGATTTCAAAACACGTATTCAGTTTTTTTTTGCAGTCACGAATGATATTATCTTTATTAATTGATAAACTAAAGTTCTTAAAAACTTAAGACAAGATTTTTGTGCATAGCGCAAAGGATAACAATTATTATTTTTATAAACAATAATTATTAATCTAAAACACTCATCCAAATTGAAAAAACCTTCCGAGCAAAGATAAATGTCATAAAAAAAAAAATGTTTACAGGTGAAAATATAATAAAAACAGTAATTATTGAATGGAACACTAGTATATATTGATTAACTTGGCGGGTTTGCGATAAGCCGACGTAGCTCAACGGTAGAGCATCTGACCGGACATTAGAAGGGTGCGGGTTCGAGTCCTGCCGGCGACATTTATCTTTGCTCGGAAGGTTTTTTCAATTTGGATGAGTGTTTTAGATTAATAATTATTGTTTATAAAAATAATAATAGATATTATCTTTTTTTGATCGTTAGTTTTCTTTTTAACTTTTAGGAAAATAGATCTAAACTACAATTGATAAACTTGTCTTATACATTTTGTTAAATACTAACTGTGGACCTATTACTTGTTCAATTACATTAAGCATTAGTTTACTTGTTGAGGCTACTGAAAGACGTCAGAATGTTGGTTAAATACAAAGTTAAACCCTCTTATATTGAAATTTCAAAAGGTGTATTATTTAACAAAACGTTTGGACCGATAAAGGGTTTTTTTTTGTTTTTCGGATTGATGAGCTATACTATGGTCGGAATACGTTTTGAAAAACTTAATTGGTGGGGAATCATCTACAATATGTTTCTAGTCATTGGATTTACGTATTTCATTGGTAAAATGGTTTTAATCCGTTGGAAATATTATTGGACGGGCACTTTAGAAGACTTGGGAATATCACTGTTTATAATTTCATCACTTCTTCAAGTAGTAATTATTAGGATTTATAATATAAACTCACGCAAGGTGATTAAAATATTTCAAAATTTTAACATTGTTGAATCGTCAATACCGAAAATAAGTCATTTCCTTCATAGTTCTAATAAATTAAATATTGCGTTGTATTTAATAGAAGTGGTATATATAGTGATATCTACTTTTTTCGAGTTTGAAGAAAGTACTTCTCTAGTTTTCACATTTATCATTATCGTCTATATTAATTTAGCAGTGATTTTTCCTGTGAATCAATTATGTACTTTGATAAACATGATCAGCTCCTATCAAAATGTCATAAACATTACGTTGTGTAAATTGTATAACAGGCCACAATATCAATCTGAAAATTTGGATCCCCTCATGCACTTAGTAAAGAGTAAAATATTGCGATTTGCTTCTGCTTATCAATCCAGTAATGTTTTAATTCCGGACAATATTAGTTTGGCGGAGATCGCGAGAATGTGCAAGAAATTACTGGATAATCTGATTATTGCGAATCAAATGTATAATGCTGTTGTAAGTATTATAAACACTTATGCTGCCGTGACAAGTAAAAACACAGTAATTACCAAAATTAACAAACATGAGTTGAATATGGGAAGTAATTAAGTATCGAATTCGTATGTTTTGCATAATACATAATTTAATATTTCTCATTTTTTGTATTAATAAAAAATATTTCAATTTCATCAGTGTTGGTAAGTAAGAACACAGTTACTACGTTGAAGTTACTGTGTTTTTACTTACATGCTGTATTTTTATCTACCATCTTGAAATACATTTTCCCGCCGCACTGTCTTTCAATCTATTCACGCTTCACTTAACCTAGGTTTGTGTTTGATTGGAGTTTGTTAGTTGAACTTTTCATGTTTCTGTTGTTCTAAAACATATTTTATATTATATGAAATAAAGATATTAAGAGGTAAATACCTTTCTTTAATAAATTAAATTTAATAACTTTCTTATTGAGTTCAGTAAGTGTTTTAGTTTTTTATTATTGTGACAGCTCTTGCGCCTTCAAAACCATTTTTAAACTGCCTTAAACGCCGAAAAATCTACCACAATAATGCAGGATTGATGTATTTATTTAGAATTAAATGTTTAAAAAAGATTAAAATTTAATGTTTAATAATAACTAAAATTAGTAGTTTAAAATCGGTTTAGTAATTAGAAAAAAATATGCTAGTAGTTATAATTTATTATGATATTATATATAGTTATAATTAATGATTTTTAATTATTAATTCATTGTTTTTACTTGTATGTTTCGGTAACTTAAAAGTATCTTATTTAGTTCTAATAACATTATGTCGACATAATAACTATTTAAAGGTTTTTAAATTTATAAATAACTATAATAATTCAATTTAGAAAACGGTTTATTTATAAAAGTTCAGCTCGGTAATTAAAATTCACAGATAATTATAATACAAATCCATTGTACATTCAAAACTAAGGCCATAAACCTAACCTCTTAGAAGAATTGGAAATTAATAAAATTTCTAATAATACATTATTAAAAAACCTTTATAATTTATTCAAAAGATTGGTATTCACTTTGTAGTGTCATTATTAATAATTGAATAAACATACTTCTTAAACATCACTTTCTTAATATTTAAATATCAACATGTTTCGATAGCTATTCTTTCCTCATCAAGACAAACAGAATATATTCAGAACGTGATAAAAAGCGGTGATTACAAAGCATTTGTATTAATTTATTTAAAAAACTTAAATTAAAAATATAGTTTAATCATATTAACAAGTATTATATTAACAAGTCTTGAACTTGAAGTATGGTATCAGTGTAGATGGCGTAAAATGAACTGGTCTCATTAGCTAAGTTGGTTAAGCGGTTGACCCGGATAAGTCGAGGTCCTGGGTTCGAGTCCCAGATGCGACTGAAATATTTTTATTTTCCGTTGTTTTTTCGGTTTCGTGTTTCATTTGGGATGTGTTAATATTATCTTCTTCAATGATTAACTATTACAATGAGGTTTACAAACTTTAATAAGTTATAAAAAATAAATTGAATAAAAATATAGTTCTACATATTAAACATGAACACAATATACATATTGCTTTTAAAATTTCAGCTTCTATTTGGACCGTTATCATTTGTCACTCATATGATAATTGGAATACCCACAGTCGGTGAAATGGTAATTGAGAAGTTTTTTTACAATAACATGGTTGATTATTTTTTTAATTGTTGGCATTTCCTTCGATTGGTTTCTTAGAAAGCTTTACTCATTTTCTTAACTGTATCCAAATAATATAATATATATCAGTGTTCTCTAGGAATAACCTGATAACTGCATTTTTGGTTATAATCTTTTAAGTATAAAAATACGGTTAACGATGTATTTATTTTCTATTGCTAGAATCTTGATATCTGTACTTATTTAAATTTTAAATACAGTATTAACAGCATGGTAAGTTTAAAAGATATTCACATATTCGTATACCGTTTTTCACTTATCAAGTTATGCCCAAACACCACCGATATATTTACGATATAAAATAAGGACATTTAACAAAAATAAAATGTTTTGCCCAGGATACATTTACAGTCGTGGTGTTTACCAGTAATTGGGTCCACAGTTTCATATTTCTCTTGGCGATTTCAATAGCCTGCGAGGGGGTCTTGGATGAATTTAAAAACACTAATGTGATAATCGCAAGAATATTGGCGCTTTCTGATATTAAAAGTAAGTCAAAGCATAACTAATCTTTTAAAATTATACAAGCTAAATGCAAATATCAAATTGTGAGCTGATGGACATAAAATATGATGCGCAAAATTTAAAAAAAAAGAAAAGAAAGAGAAATGGTTAGAGTACCTTTCATATTTTTTACACTGAATGTACGCATGCAGTGGCTGTCATTCAAATGGTATTCGGTAAATTCAACGCGGAAAACTAACCGCGGAACAAATCTCACCTAGAAGGAAGTTGTTCGCACATAATTCAGCGCGCATAATTCACGGAGAGGAAAAATGTGACCTAGAGTTTTGTTGGGTTAGGTAAGTATAGATTAGGTTAGTTTAGGTGAGGTTAGGTAAGGTTATGTTAGATTAGGTTAACTTTTGACTGTTACATTATAAACACAGTCCTTCAGAAGTTTGATCTGTATTCGGTGAACTTTACGCAGTGTAATGTATGTAGTGAACTTTCCCCGCGGTGAATTTTCGGCAGTGAATGTTCCTAGATCCCATACAAATAAAATCCTTACACAACCCTCTTCCTATCTAGACTCTACCATTAGCACTACGTTCATGAGTGTATAGCAATATTTTCCAAATATTTTTCCTACCATTTATAAAACTCGTCGTAAATTAAGAAACTTAAAATTTGATTAATTTTTTAGTACATGCTATAACTAATGCTGGTTGGGTGGATTAATAATTTTACGCTTGTATTGCAACCTTTGTAGTATACAAATGGAGTAAATATCAACGTTCGAAATATAGATTTAAACGATATGCGGCCAAGTGGCATCATACAGATAACACGGACTTGTCGATAACAAGCAGTCGCCGGGTATGGATCTCCAATGATAACTACAAAATTCCCCCAATACTGGACATGTCGTTCTGGAAAATATAAAAAAGGCCTACATCGGTTTTACAATAATCAATATTCGTGTAAATTTGGTTTTTTAATGTTAAAAAAACTCAAGGAGCAAGTGGAGTAGGCACGCCGGTAACTCAAATAATCCGTGTCTCGGCGTCCAGCGGCCAGCTGACCCATGTCCCAATTACCAATCCAACTGTACTTTGTTATCTGTTTTACTTATATTGTTTATCATGACTTGTACATAAAATCATTGTGTTTATTAAACTAAAGTTATAATTTTTTATGACTTAACTGGCGTGTTTTCGTGGATGTTTTGCAATAAAACCACTTAGATAATTGTTTTCAAGAGATTCAGTTTAATAAAAATTCAAAACATTATAAAATAGTACTGTCTTGCAAAAGCCACTTAATTTTGGGTGAAGTGGGTGGGTATGTAGGTAGTTTCTACATTTATTCATCATCATATTCGAAGGCACAATCCCGAACGCTCGTTTCATGTGCACCTAGAACTCTTAATAAGTTTAAAACTTCCGTTGGCAATGTATTACATTTTCTTGGCCACTTCATTTGTAAAATACCTTATCTAAATGATCTGAGGATATATATGTGTCCGCCAATATTTGAATGATTTGACACTTCATGTTGAACAAAAATCAATCGTTCAACAATATGAACAATTGAAGAGTTACGTCTCCAATGGTATCGGTGGATAACAAGGTTTTTTTCTTACTTACAACAGTTGACGATAGCTGGGATATATACCAACAATCTCATCTGTGCTAATCTCTCAAATTGAAGCGTATGGAGATTTGGTAATTTTTTTATCAATGTACAATTCCAATGTTTCGTTAACGGATATTTTAAACGGTATTCTTGTAGATGATGGAAAAGACTTCTTGATTCGCGTAGCTCTCTGCGTAGAATATGCAGATACTTGCTTCACCATTTCAAGAGCTAGTTCTTTTCCACTTGCCATTGATAAAAGTGGCAAATTTTTTCTTCTTTTTACTCTATCGCCACACCTTTGACAGGGTTTCACAGGACGACTGCTCTTTGGGGTGTGGGGTGCTTTTGGGGTCAGAGCTTATAGACAACTATTGAAGAAATTGGATTTCTACATCAAACTCAATATTACAAAATTCACACTTCCATCTTTTCATAGTTTGTTCTCTTTTAAAAAATGTTATTATATAATGAAAACCATTCCGTTTTTCTTTTAACTTTCTGCAAAAGTATGCACCACATATAATAATCAGTTGTTTGTTTTTATCACTAAAGTCTTTTAGATTACTATAATGGAACAAATGGTTAAAAACACTTCTCTCGTCATCTTTTCACAATGTCTGCATCAGCGCGCTAATCGCGAATATACCGAGAACTACTTTGATTAGCGGAGAGCCGCCCGCAAACGCTAAAAAATCATAAAAAATAGAGATGGTTGAAGATGATTCTATTTTTCTCTAGCCAAATACTCAGACATATGCTTTGTATAAAGAAATAAAAAAAATAATACAAACAAACACGTTCAATGGTTTTCCATGTCTAAAACAGTTGAACTTTAATTAATAATTGCAAAAATCACTGATTTCCCTAGTAGGATAGATTGAACATATTATAAATCTAAAGTACACACCCCAGGGTAAATTATTTATAATACACAAGTCTTTTGCTTTTACCGTAGATTCACACGAATAATGTATAGTAATAATAATAAGAGTAAACTTGTATAGCTTAGTTTTGTGAAGGTTCACCTCAAGTGCTCTTTATACTAACTAACATAACCTAATATAATTGTAAAATAAAAGATATACTACATAGTGTATCTGTTATTAAATATAAGTGTTTCTAAATTCCCTACAGAAATTAAAGCTGCGTTTTATACTAATAGTAACCTAGAAAAACTTTTAATAATTTCTAAAGATAAAGAAAATAACTTAAGCCATTCTGGCATCTATAAACTCAAATGTAACGATTGTCCAGCCTTTTACATCGGTAAAACGGCTAGAAACATTCAAATAAGGGTGGTCGAACACTTGAGATGTCTAAACAGTGTCGGATTTTCAGAATTCGCCGCCCACCTTATCGATAATAATCACTCATTTAATAAATCTTCCGGGATAGATGTATTACATAGAAATGGGATAGGTCTACGCCTTAATAATCTTTAAGCCCTTTAAATAAAAAAGTCATTAAAAATCAATAAAACCAATCTAAAACTAGATTTGTCTAACACCCCCATTTTTAAAATATTTCCATTACCTCCGCCCACTTTCACCCCTCCCTCTGAAGCTCTTCCTTCCTTGCCCCCCACCTAAGTTGATGTTCTGTCTCTCTCTTCAAATTTCCTATTAAATACCATGTATTTCTGTATTATGTTTAATATATTTTTTATTCACCAATGAGGAAGGTTCAGGTTGAATCGAAACCGGTTGGACGAAAAAATAATAAAGTGGAATTAAAACAAAGTTATTTTATTTTTTTATATTAAATATATATATATGCATGTTAAATGTTTGCACAGCGATCAACAATGGTTGGTGCTCGATTACGTAGAGCAGTGTAGAACCATGTGTGACGTCACACGAGCAGTCGGATTGTCGGTTCATACCAGCCCTAGCGGGGTGCAGGGTGGTGATATCGAAAAAAAAATTGATTGCAACTTAAGTAAGCAGGTATTCTTTAATATTTCTGCAAAATAGGCAATTTATAAACATGAAATTTCATAATTAAATGCATTTAGTTTTGGTTCTGGGACGTCAATGCGGCGCGGCGATTCCGTTCGTTGAGTTCATTCGCGGTTGAAACAATTCGGGTGACAACAACAGCCGCCTAACTCCCCTTTCAACTTCACGCGCGGGATCTTTATTTTCCACTGCTTTTGCAAGGAACGTAGACTCTTTTTATATACCTCAATGATTGCAGCTTATCCTCGACGAACGTACATGTGTACAAACTTGTATATTTACACATATATACAGTTGAACTTTTGGGTGTGATTATGTTTCTGTATCAATATAATTAATAAAATCAAATTGGTCACCCCGACTAGACCACGCAATCTTCGAATCACAATAATTAGGCCAATTTGAAAATATACCTTTTGTACCACTTATGTTTAGGTACCTACCTTGTTTTAACGTTGTCTTAAAAATGTAAATTTTTCTGTTAAATACAATCAAATTCGCAATTGTGAACAATATTTACATAAATTATTTACTGATGTACATTAAATTTATTGCAGGTAAGCCTGAGAGACTTCAGTTAAAATATTTCTCCCGACTCGTGAGCGAAAGGCAGCCATGTGTGTCGGTATACGGAATGGTTTCCGTTAATTTTGCCTTTATTTCTACTTTGGTCGGAGTCATTATTAATTACGTTGTTATATTAATTACGACATGATAAATTATTTAAAAAAAAACTGTCGTTTCATTATTGGTTACATTTAATAATTCGAATTATATCATAATAACTAGAGTTAAATCGAATCAATATCTGGAAGAGTGGGGACATCTATCACCTGAACCCTAAACTTAATGAGTGAATCGCCATCTTGGACGCTTCCCCCCGCTTAACATCAAACAAATGGAACTCTGGTCTGTTCCCAATATTCTACTTAAAGTAAAATAAACTATCGATGAACTATGAAGCAAATAAAGTCTATTGTGAAATCCTGCTGTGTTTTACTTTAAAAAAATTGTAATTAATTTCTAACAGAAACATTACAGACGTGCTGGAACCAGTTGAGTGCTGTATACGAGTATATTCTAAAAAAATATTCAAATATTTTGGAATAACTTATTTAAGTTTATAAAACTCATTGTAATGTATTTTTAATCATTGAAGATAATATTTAGAACGAAACATGAAGTAGCTCAGTGGATTAGAGCGCAGGGTTCCGGATTGACCATGAGGTCCTAGCTGCTTCGTTCTAAGAGTTTTTTCTTTACATACAATGGGAACTTGTAGCAGCGTAAAATTAGAACAATATAGGTGCAATCATGTTGTGATCAATGTACATAAGTTGACATTTTTTTTTTAAATATGAAAAAAGCACAACAGTTTGGTTATGGAGATACAAAAGTCCAATTTTCTTATACCGATTTAAATAATATTATAAAAATACAAATATTATAAAAATATCAGAATTACAAAAAAATCAATATAATAAAAACATAAATATTTTAAAAATACCAATATTATAAAAATATTATCAAATTCAGAAATAAAAAAAGCAGTACATTTTTGTTACAGTGAGGATAGACTTAATATAACATTAACACCTAAATAATTTTAAAGATCCCCGCAACTATCAAGTAGATATACAACCAAGGGACCAGCATATTTGTTCAATAGACAATGTAAGAAAGAGCAAAATACCACAAATACAGCAGGTATAAAGGAGCTATACAACCAAGGAGACCGTTATATTTGTTACCGTCAATACTTTCCTAAAGCCAACACTTTAAAAACAGTGAGAATTTCCTCATAGAGCAATTATTTTTAAATTCGAATGGCTGTTAAATACAAATGGTTCGTGCATTATATTTATTTTGAAATATTGGTACTATCTCTCCTATATTTTGTGTGAATCGTGTATTATGCACATGATACATCACTGCCTTATACGGACTGTCAGATATATGTTGCAGTAGATTTTTTTTTGCCTCAAAATACCACGAACAGATAATATATTAATTGATTTGTACATGATATCAATGACTCGTCCTTACTTAAAAACTGTTTTACCTATTAGCAACTTTACCATGGCGTTTTGAATTAGCTGTAAATGTTTTATGTTTGTTTTACACGAGTGTCCCCATGAACTTATTCCATACCTTATGGTCGATTCTTTTAGAGACAAATAAATTAGTTTCATAGTTTTTATAGGCACTTCCTACAATGGCTTAAAGGCGCTTACAGAGGTTGGAAATTTTTACGTCCCATTTCATCTTACAATCCACCGTGATACCCAGATACACATATTGGTTGACTAATTCGATAATTGTACATACGCAGTTGTTAATATTATCTTCAATGTATAAAAAATATATGTATTGTTCCTTCTGAATTTAAATTAACAAAATAGTTGAATTGAATAATATTGAAACGTATTTATTTAGGTTCCTATATTCTAGCAATGTAAAAATACGTGAAAATGTAATTATTATTGTATGGAATAATAAAAACATGAAAAAAGATTCCTGGATAATAAAAATAATTTAAGAGGTTGTTAAAAATTCAAACAAGTTCAGAGGAGGTGGAGTCGTGATATGTGTAAACAAAAAATACGCTTCCCATACTATTGAATCATCCAACAATGTTATTTGGTCAATTATTCGCATGTGTTCTACTTAGTATCAAAAAATTATAATTGGTTGTATCTCTATTCCCCCCTCTTCTCCTCTAGAAGTCTATAAAGTCACATACGGAATCAGTAGACAGTGTATCTAAAAATGCTGATGCCATATTTATATGTTGACATTAAAATATACCTAAAATAATGTTGAGCAATGACAACATAGGTGTGAAAACTGTTAGTGGTACTCTTTCCTTACAAGCTAATGCGATCGTTTTTTTTGCATATATGAATATGTTACAAGTAAATTCTATCACAAACTCTGTAAGTTCTTGTCTGGATTTGATATTTAGAAGTATGCCTAGCGTCTTTGTATTTGAATCAACAAACTCATTCTTACCAATCTATAATTAGCATTCACCTCAATCTATAAGCATTAAAAAAAAATCAAAAATGTTTCTTTAAATCCGTGTGTTTCTTATTACAAAAAAATACTGATGGTGACTATGTCAGCATTAATAGTTATCTCGCTCAGTATGATTGGTCATCTCTCTTTTTCAATACTAGTACTAATAGTGCTGTCCTTAAATTTAAAAAAAAATGTTTATCTCATGCTGTAAGTTTGTTTGTTCCAAGGGGAATCTACTCCAAAGTTTCCTAAATGGTTCAGCAATAAGCTTAAGTGATTTATATTTGAAAAAAGGAAAACTCACAAATTATTTAAAGATTCTGGCAACTTAATGCACTATCAACAATTTTGTCAACGAGAAAATTATCTAAAATTGAATAATTTAAGTTCTACAAATCCTTCATAATAGTTACCGGGTCTAAATTACAACTAAACCGTGGAGCAAGAACGTACTGAAAATGATATACCTTCAAGTATATAATTTAAGTTAGTTAAGAACCCTAGCAAATATAGTAAATGACAAGTCGAAACACGTGAAACACGAAACATTTTAAAAAGAGCCATTTTTTTCTGTAAATACAATTCAAATTAACCCAACCGGTGCAGGTTTAGATTTTGTTTCAATTCTTATTAAATTTTTAAGTTTATTGAAAATATCTTTAAACAATATTTTATTTTCGCCCGCGCATCTTTCTATCGACTGACTAAATTGGACGTTTGGAGAGCACTTATATTTTAGAAATGACACTAGTCACTCAATATCTAGAGGTTAAATCTTAAATTAACTTAAGTTTATTGAAAATAGGTAAATCCGTATTAATTTTTCTTTTTACTGTGCCGTTTTTTTTACCATTTATATGTTATGTACTTATTGTGTTTCGTGGAACTTCATTTTTCTCTCCTCTTTCTTTTATATTCTCTCTATTTCACTCTTTTGTATTCTGTAACTATATATAACCGATAACTATGTATTATTCTTTAGTAATTATATTTGCCCCGACGAAGCTTGAGCTAAACGAAATCGGTCGGTGAAAAATAAAATACGTTCGTGATTTATAACAAAGTGTTTGTTTTATTTTAAATAAATTGATCTTGCCAATTCAGCACACTTTGAATGTTTGTAGTCTTTGCAAGTACCTACTACGTAAACGGGGTTTTTTTAAAGTGGTTTTGATAATCATAACAGGTAATTTCTTCGGCCACGAATCCGAAGGTCGAAGGTTCAAATCCCGGCGTGCGCAAGTAAATTTTATTTGTTTGTTTTGTGTTACAATTTATTCCTTAAAAATAATATTTACTATATTTGCGGCACGTTCCAGAATAGTAAATACCTTCAGTATCGCCATGGTGAAAGGCCACCATTTAGAATCGAAACGTTGCTTGAATGAACTTTAGCCGTGTTTGGTGACCGGATCTGAATATTAAGGTACTTCTCCCTCACCTTCCTCCTCTCCATCTCCTCCATCCCTCCCCACAACCTCCAGTTTCACAACATACCCTAATTGTGAAACTGGAGGTAACATACCGTACTAACAAAAAAATAAAGTAACAAAGCTTTCCTAAAAGGAAATTAACTATCGCATTTGACGTGAAATCCATAACAACAGGGAAAAGGAATTTATCACAGTAGTACTAAACATATATTATGCAAAAACTGTAGGAATTATAACTGTGACTTAAGAGTAGTGTATGAAAAAGGTAGAGCGGGGCAAAAAAAAATCGAGTGTCGAATTCTATGAGAACCTCATAAATTATATACCTTTTTTTCAGTTTACCTTAAACGTTTTAAAATGTTTTTAATAAAAAAAAAAAAAATCAATTTGGTAATCTCATACAAGTTAGGGAGCCGATTTTATGCAGTGTCCCGGCCTTGTGATCTAGGTGGTTTTGGTTTGGAGCGGACTTTATACAAATTAACAAATCATTATTGAATATCTGAAGTACGGTATTTTGTAACCTACAATCGTTTGTTGCCTGACGGAAAATGAATAATTTATTTTTACTCTATGTATTCATCGTGGTAATGGATTTCGGTCAGTTTTTCGTCACACGTGTATATTTTTAAAGAGTTGTGTTTTTTTTTTGGCTGGTGAGATTTTACACACTAACCTTATTTTAAAAATCTTAAATTTATTCGTGTGAACATGGTATTACATAATAAATTAGCACCGCTGACTTAAACATGGCCACCTTATTTATTTTAATACAAATAGTATATGCTTTTGTAAGCGTGATTTCAAAACACGTATTAATATTTTTTTTTGAGGTGATCAATGATATTATTTTTTCCCGATCGTTATTTTTCTTTTTACCTTTCAGAAAAATAGATCTAAACTACAATTGACAAACTTATCTTATACATTTTGTTGAATACTAACTATGGACCTATTACTTGTTCAATTACATTAAGCATTAGTTTACTTGTTGGGGCTACTGAAAGTCGTGAGAATGTTGGTTAAATACAAAGTTAAACGCTCTTATATTGAAATTTCAAAAGGTGTATTATTCAATAAAACGTTTGAACCGATAAAAGGTTCTTTTTTGTTTTTCGGATTGTCGAGCTATACTATGGTCGGAATACGTTTTGAAAAACTTAATTGGCGGGGAATCGTCTATAATATGTTTCTAATCATTGGTTTTACATATTTCATCGGTAAAAATATGTTAATCCGTTGGAAATATTATTGGACGGGTACTTTAGGAGACTTTGGAATGTCTCTGCTTATAATTTCTTCATTTCTTCAAGTAGTAATTATTTGGATTTATAATATAAACTCACGTAAGATGATTAAAATATTTCAAAACTTTAACATCGTTGAATCGTCAATACCGAATATAAGTCATTTCCTTCATAGTTCTAATAAATTAAACATTGCGTTGTATTTAATAGAAATAATATATATAGCGATATCTTCTATATACGAGTTTGGAGAAGGTACTCCTCTAGTTTACACGTCTTTCATTGTCACGTATTTTAATTTAGCAATCATTTTTTCTGTGAATCAATTATGTACTTTGATAAACATGATTAGCTCCTATGAAAATGTCCTAAACATTACGTTGTGTAAATTGTACAATAGGCCACAATATCAATCTGGAAATTTGGATCCCCTCATGCACTTAATAAAGAGTAAAATTTTGCGATTTGCTTCTGATTATCAATCCAGTCATGTTTTAATTCCGGACAACGTTAGTTTGGCGGAGATCGCGAGGATGTGTAAGAAATTACTGGATAATCTGTTTCTTGCGAATCATATGTATAATGCTGTTGTAAGTATTATAAACACCTATTCTGTCGTGGAAAGTAAAAGCACAGTAGTTAACAAAATTAGCAAAAATGAGTTGAATGTGGGAAGTATTTAAGTATCGAATTCCGTATGTTTTGCATAAGGCATAATCTAATACGTCTCGTTTTTTGTATTAATCAAAAATATTATTTCAATTTCATCGATGTTAGTAAGTAAAAACGCAGTTCCTACGTCGAAGTTACTGTGTTTTTACTTACATGCGTAAAGATGCTGTATTTTTATCTACCATCTTGGAATACATTTTCCCGCCGCACTGCCTTTCAATCAACGGGGCGTCCCTTAACCTAGATTTGTGTTTGAGTGGAGTTTGTTAGTTGAACTTGTTATGTTTCTGTTGTTCTAAAACCTGTTTTATATTATTATTATATAAAATACAGATGTAAAGAAGTAAATACCTTTTTTGAACAAATTAAATTTAATAACTTCATTATTGAGTTCAGCAAGTGTTTTAGTTTTTTATTATTGTGACAGCTGTTGCGGCATTCAAAACCATTTTTAAACTGCCTTTAACGCCGAAACATCTGCACACAATAGTGTAGGACTGAAGTATTTATTCAGAACTAGCTGATGTGTACCCGGCCTTGGTCGGGATTTTTTTTTTGAAATAATGTTATTGCTTGTCATTAAGGTGCCATAATTGATTTGACAGCGAAAGTAACTATCTCCAAATAAAGAAACATCATTTGAATATTTTATTTTATTCCATTTATTTTTTCAAAATATATTTAAATCATAAAGTTCTTAAATAGGTACCTACTCGTGTTTTCCACTTTGAAAATATTTTACCCAAAATATCCTTCTTCTTTTGAATATGCAATCTGTGGCTAACCAGGGTGTTATATCTTTGGGCTAACCTAAATAAAACATGGCGGTTTCAATGTTTTTCATACTAATTTTAAAACGTTTTAGCAACAGTTTTACAGATTAGATTTCATTATAACTACTTTCTAAACCTAATAAAAAGAAACTGTGCTATTTTCAGCAAAACCGGTTAAGTAATTTTCGAAAAAATTAAGGACAAACAAACAAACTTATATTGATTTTTATATATATAGATTAAATGTTTTAGAAGGTTTTGAGTTTAAAGTTATTAAAGTTTAATAATAACAAAAATTATTGTTTTAAAATCGGTTTAGTAATAAAAAAAAACTGGTAGGTAGTTATTATTTAGTATGAAATTATATATAATTATTAATAATTATTTTTAATACTTAATTAATTATTTTTACTCACCAATGCAGTGTGTACGTTGTATGTTTCGGTAACTTAAAAGTTAGTTTTAATTTAGTTTTAATAACATTTCATCGACAGAATAAATATTTAAAGTTTTTTAAATTTATTAATAAGTATAATAATTATAATTCACAGAAAATTACAATACAAATGCATTGTACATTCAAAACAAGGGCCGTAAACCTAACCTCTTAGAAGAATTGTAAATTAATAAAATTTCCAATAATCCAAAAGCTAACTTTAAAATTAGCTATTACGTAATTTGAAGAATTTTATAATTTCTTCAAAAGATTGGTATTCACTTTGTAGTGTCATTATTAATAAATTAATAGAAGTACTTCGTAAACGCAACTTTTTAAATATATAAAAAAATCAACACGTTTCGAGAGCGAACCTTTCTTCATCAGGAGAAACAGAATGCACTCAGAATGTGAAAAAAGTGGTGTTTACAAAGTATTTTTATTAATTTAATAAAGAAAAAATCATTAAAATTGGAATTCTACATATTGAACATGAAGGCAATAAACAAATTGCTTTTAAAATTTCAGCTTCTATTTGGACCGTTATCATTTGTCACTCATGTGACTATTGGAATACCCACAGTTGGTGAAATGGTAATTGAGGAGTTTTTTTTACAATAACATGTTTGATTATTTTTTTAAATTTCTGTCATTTCCTTCGATTGCTTTCGTAGAAAGCTATACTCCTTCTCTCAACTGCATCAATACAACATAATATATATTCGTGTTGTTTGGGAATAACTTTATAACTGCATTTTTGTTTATTATTTTTTACTATAAACATACGGTTACTGATGTATTTATTTTCTATTGCTACAATCCATATATCTGTACTTATTTAAATGGTGAACACAGTATTAACAGAACGGTTAGTTTTTAACATATTTACAAAGGGTTTTGCAATTATCAGGTTATTCCTAAACACCTCCGATATATATATACGATTTATAAATAAGGATATATAACGAAAAATATAAAATATATATAAAAAAAAATGTTTTGTGCAGGATACATTTACAGTCGTGCTGTTTACTGCTAGTTGGGTCAATAGTTTCATATATCTCTTGGCGATATCAATGGCCTGCGAGGGAGTGTTGGATGAATTTAAAAACACTAATGTGATAATCGCAAGAATATTGGCGCTTTCTGATATTAAAAGTAAGTCAAAGCATAATTAATCTTTTAAAATTATACAAGCTAAAGGCAAATATCAAATTGTCAGCTTAATTAGATTGACATATGATATGAAAGAGATTGAGTGCCTTCCATATTTATGACACCAATGTACGCATGCAGTGGCTGTCATTCAAATGGTATTCAGTAAATTCACCGCGAAAAACTAACCGCGGAACAATCTCACATAGAAGAAAGTCTTCGCACATAATTCAGCGCACACAATTCAGCGCGCACAATTCACGGCGAGGAACTAACTAGAGTTTTGTAGGGTTAGGTAAGTATAGGTTAGGTTAGGTGAGGTGAGCTTAGGTAAGGTTACGTAAGATTAGATTAACTTTTTACTATTATGTAATATGAACTACCGTATTCGTGTATTTTGCGGGATCTTTATTTTCCACTGATTTTGCACGGAACGTGGACTCTTTTTGTATACCTCAATGATTGCAGTTATCCTCGACGAACTTACATATGTACAAACTTCTATATTTACAAATATATATATATTTGAATTTTTTTGTATGATTATGTTTCTGTATAAATATAATTAATTAAATCAAATTTGTCACCCCGATTAGAGCACGCAATCTTCGAATCACAAAAATTAGACCAATATATTGTACTTTTTGTAATACTTATTAATAGGTTTACTTAATAGGTTGACGTACCTACCTTGTTTTAAGGCAGTCTTAAAAAAGATAAAATTTTATATTAAATATGATCAAATCCGCAATTGTGAAAAATGTTTACAGAAAATATTTAATGATGGACATTTTATTTATTTATTGCAGGTAAGCCCGAGAGACTTCTGTTAAAATATTTATTCCGACTCGTGAGCGAAAGGCAGCCATGTGTTTCGATATACGGAATGGTTTCCGTTAATTTTGCCTTTATTTCTACTTTAATCGGAGTCATTATTAATTACGTTGTAATATTAATTACGACAAAATAAATTATTAAAAAAAAAAATGTCGTTTCATTATAGGTTACATTTAACAATTCGATTTATATCATAATAACTAGGGTAAAATCTAATCGATATTTGGAAGAATGGGGACTTCTATCACAGGAACCCGAAACATGATGCGTGGATCGCCATCTTGGACGCTTCCCTTCCGCTTAACACCAAATAAATGGTAAATAAACTCTAGTCTGTTCCCAATATAAAAGTAAAATAAATTATAATTTCTTCAAATGCTTGGTAACTTTGTGGCATCATTATTAATTATATAAATTGAAAATACACTTTGTATATACCACTTTACTTAAAATATATAAATATTTCTACATGTTTCGATAGCAATGCTATCATCTTCAGGAATAAATGAATACATAATTAGTATTCATTTATTCCTGAAGATGACAGCATTGCTATCGAAACATGTAGAAATATTTATATATTTTAAGTAAAGTGGTATATACAAAGTGTATTTTCAATTTATATAAGTAAAATAAATTATTGATGAACCAAGAATCAAATAAAGCCTATTATGGAATGCTGCTGTGTCTTATTTTAAAAGATTTATAATTTCTCATTGCTAATAGGAACAATAAAGAGATCTGGTGGAACCTGTTGAGTGCTGTATAGATTCTAAAAAAATATTATAATTTTTTTTTAATAACTTATTGTAGCTTATAAACCTCATTGTAATATATTTTTAATCATTGAAGATAATATTAACAACTCGAAAGAAACATGAAGTAGCTCAGTGGATTAGAGTACAGGGTACCAGATTTACCATGAGGTCCTGGGATTGAGTTCCAGCTGCTACCGTTATCTTTTGCTTTTCCGTGTCTTTTCGGTTTCACGTGTCGTTCTACGAGTTGTTAATATTATCTTCAATGTATGGAAAATAATATTATTCCTTCTGAAATTGAATGAACAAAATAGTGAATAATATTGAAACGTATTTATTCAGGTACCCATATTCTAGCCAAGTAAAAATGTAATTATTATTGTCTGGAATAATAAAACAATAAAAAGCTTCCCGGATAATAAAAATAATTAAAGAGGATCAGTTATTCATACCTAATGTTTAAAATAGACTATTTTTTTATATTTTAGGTAACGATATCTCAATATAATCGACATAACCTAACCTCAAAGTGTTATCATACCTATGCTCAAAAGTAATTAATTAGTTTATCTCCTCCGCAAACAAAACTTTCAAAGAACGAAAAAACTTCATTTTGGTCATTTATTGTTTTCTCTTTTTAATTAGTAACTAACTAAAAAAAACTAACTAACCATCACGCCGTTTCCCGCAGGGGTAGGTAGAGAGGACGGACCGCCAAAGAACTCGATCTTGGCATACACTTCTTGCTTCATTCACATTCATACATCGTCTCATACTTAGTATTTGATTCACTTGATTGTGCCATGTCTTCCTCGCCTCCCCGGCTTCTTCTTCCATTCACATTCGCGTCATATATTGTTCTTACAGTCCTTTCTTCATTCATTCGCTCCACATGCCCAAACCAAAAGTCCCTTTCTTAATCTTACTCATTACGTTTGCATCAGCCTTGCATTCTTTACGAATTTCAATATTTTTCACACGATCATACATGGTTTTACCACACATTCGTCTCAAAGATCTCATTTCTACGGCATTCAGTTTACTTTCATAGTTCTTCTGCCAATTCCATGCCTCACTGCCATACATTAGGGTTGGTATCGGTACTCCATTGTGGTCTGCTCTTTTTAAAATCATAAAAAAATTTTAATTTGTAAAACTGTATATTTTAATTTAAAGTATACTCTGTTTTGTAACGAAAGGATGGCCCTGAGATGAGTTCTAGCTACTCGTCTTGGCAAATGAGCAATCAAGCAATCACATCATTTCCCTCCATAAATAACCAATCAGGCGATTCTAGCGCCCAATTAAACCAATCAGATCATAAATTAACAAAACAGGAGCAGGCGACGCGAGCGCCTCGGCAGCTCAGCGGCGTTGCTTGCGGCCCCTTGAAACGATCACTTTCCGCGTGGAGCTCGAAGAGATAACTGCGTCTCTGAAAAGAGACGGCTATTATTGTGTTACTAGTTTATGCGGACGGGTTAAAGCCCGCAGCTGGCCGTGCCATTTGCTGCCAAAGCACTCATCAGCGTGACTTACTAATTTAAGATGATAGCATTGCTATCGAAACATGTAGAAATATTTATATATTTTAAGTAAAGTGGTATATACAAAGTGTATTTTCAATTATATAATTAAATAGCCCATTAAATTCAGTGCAGAGATGTCCAGCCTTAGCGTCATTGCCAGCAACTCTCGCCGTCCGACCAGATCACCTCCATGTAAGCTGATTTTCCATCTCCCCTTAATGTTTTTATTAAGCCCTTGGTACATTTGCATAACTCGGTTAGAGATTCGAATCAGAAAGAGAGATTACAATAGAATCATACCTAGATTAAGACCTTTTTACTAACTACTCGATTGTTCTTAACCTACAATGTTTGTCTGAGCTTACAATAAACCCCGAGTATGAAAACACTTCCCTGTACTCATTTAACGTAGAATTAGAAACGCCCTCAACCCAATTATAAGATTGCGATCGATCTGCGACCCTGTACGATGAGAAACTGATGCCTCTGCCGATCTGAGCTAGGCTAATGTCCGGAGCAGACTTCCCATCTAAGAGGCCATCTCCAGGGAAAGTCCTGCAGATTGTAATTGTCTCCCATAACTTCCCCCGTAACCCAACCTTCCTCCTCCACATCCCTTCATTTTCACAACACTGTCACCCAACGTGGCTTTCCCACTTAGGGGCTTTCTCCCTACCTAACCTTCCTCTTTCCCATTTCCCCTCTCACTGACATTCCCATAAACACAACAACTCGTATAAAAATTGATAATGTTGTTATTAAGTTCTAAGAACATTTATTTTTATTTTAACCCTTTCTCACCCAATTTAATTTCTTAAAAAAAAATCTACTTTTGATTGTGTGTAGTGGAATTATTAGCAAATTTTTGGTATATTAATTTTTTTTTTTTACTTATTGTTTAGGAAATATTCAATGTCATTTTAATATGACTGTGGTTCTCACTGGTAAATAATTAATTAGTATGTAGACAAATGAAATATTTTTGTTACCTTATAAACTATTTTTATTTACATATAGATTGAGAAACTTTGGGACGATAAAAACATATATAATATATACTTTTTGTTTAGAATTTGCTTGTAATATGTAAGAATGTACATTATTCTTTAAATAAAAATAATAAAACAGATGAAATAACAATAATACATTGTGTGTTTTACGGTAGTAGAGAAGTCGAATCACAGAAATCCAAAAAGAGCGAACATCGGTTTTTGTTTACGATATAAAGTGTGTACGCAGCGCATCCAACCCAACCAAAAAAAATAATGTTGCTAGGGAAAGATCACAAAATCATTAAAAAAACCGCAAATGAATAGGGTTAGTACTTAATTTGTAAATAATTCTCAAAGTTCGTTTATTTTTAAAATGACTCTGGGTGAGAAAGGGTTAACAGCTGTTTTGACTTTCATCGCCATTTTCAACCCTTTGTTAGGCCACATTGCGACAGAGATAAACTTAAAATAAGATAATGAATATTTTTTTCTTCTTTTCAATAATTTATAAATGTTAAAGTGAATAAAACATGTTTATTGTGCAATATTTTAATCATTTGTATTTAAAGTGTTCGTTCGTTCGAAATGGTCTGTAAAGCAAATATTGTCTTTAAGGCAAGATGACTGTCAATAAAATCAATGAGGTTCAATCAAAGTATAATTTAAAATGTGTTTAAAAAAATAGTAACGGGTATATATTTCTTATCAAAATCGAACCGATAAAAATTTTGAACCCTTTTCCAGGTCTAAGGGGTTATAAAAAAAGATGGATAGTACTTTTCTGGCCCACGAAGATCTATTTTTTATGTCGCAATTACTTAAACAATAATTAATTTTATTGCGAAGTCCAAAATGCTAATTGAAATAAAATAATCCCCCTTAAGAGTCATAGCGTGTGCATTGGTGATGATAACAGCAATTATAAGTGTCATCGAAATTTGGTTTTCAAATACAAAACTCAAGGCCTGTATTAAAACAAATTAATAATTATAATTTTTTAGAAAACATTGTACCAAAGATGAATGCTTTCGTGAATAATTCATATTATATTAAGTTATTTTTACATATGATTTAGTTAATAGCACATTTTTCAATTTTTGCTCTTACTCTTCTTTTTTTTTTTTTTTAAATTATATTAAATTTTAAAAAAATAAGTAAATGAAGTTTTACGAATTAAACACAAAAACAATTAATAATACTTACTTTTCGTGTTCATTATTTTACAAGGCCAGCCGAGTATGTCTTTTATTACTGGTGGGAATATCTTTCGTTGTCCAAGACCATGTTAAGTTTTCACCGTGGATAACAGTGAACTTGATTAGCTCATTTGTGAATGTTTTAAATCGATTACTTTGTGAAACCTACCGAAGACCCGAATATCACTACGAAAACAGAGACGCTTCGATGTTTCTTTTGAAAAATAAGATTTTGCGCTACTTATTTTGATCATCCAAGAATGCTACAAAACAAAGGGATTGAAGCCGATACAATGATAAACATTTTTGACAAATTGGTGGAATAATTTAGAAATTATCACCAATAAATATAACACGTTAGTAAGTAACATAGCAGTATATTTTTTAAAATATGCAATTAAGAATATGTACTTATCTATAATGTTGTCCTGTTTAGTATAGAAAAACATAAATCTGAAATCTTTTTTGTTGGGAAAAAACACCGACATTGGGAAAATACGTTTTTTAATGTATTAATTCGTAAAGTTTAGTTTTGAAATTATTAATTGTATAGTGTGACTCAAGTTGCAAATTTTTTGGTGTGTAACACATATTATATTCATATTAGAATACATTCAACTAATATACTTTTCTATTTAAAGTTAAATAAATAAATAATAACAAAAAACTCGTACGTCATCGTTCAAACCGCCTCTAGTCAGCCAGTAATTTCGAGAAGCGCGTATTCGCTTTCGCAGTCTGTATTCCTTAATTCAAGGAATTAGGAATTGAATTCCGTTTTCTGGTGTGACATTGTAGTCGATACGTATCTGGACCGTGTTAGTCCCAGCGCGGTCAAGCCTTCAGTTTCAGTGGTCGGGTGGGAATTTCCGAAGTAATTAGTACTCGGTGGGTTCCATCTTTGTTTGGATTGTTATATTGTCTTTAAAAACGAAACGATTATTTACTACATTGAGGCGTACATTTCTCATATCATTTATTATCTAGTTGAGTAAGATTGTTAATTCGTGTTTATTTTATTTTTAAATGTGTTTTATCCAACACCACCACAATTTGCAATGTGAAAAAATCCACCATTTTTACATATATAATTTTATTATTATTAGATTTTTTCACAATACCGAGTGAATCAGACTGAATTGATTCATTACTGTGAATAAATATCACCATGTTTACTTTGCATTCGCGACAAAATGTTGTCTGTGGTGAAGGTGTTCACAATAAAAGAAAGGCTGATAAGAAATTGAGCAGACAAGACCCTGGTTTTACGAATTCATCATCTAAAATCAGATAACAAGGATTTACATGCAATAGCCTCGTATATAGCCAAGGATCATCATTGTAAATATGTGCGGATCAAACATGGGGGCATTTTCTTATGGAAGGATGATATATGGGACTGCAACATTAATTTCTGCCAGTATGTTTTTATTTTTCTTAGTGAAACATGGTTGACTGATAACGTGCATCGACTGAACTAAGAATTTTTGATTATAACATTTTTTGTAGGAATTCCTCCTCTTCTTCAAATAAGTCCAGAGGAGGTGGTCATGACTCCACTGTAAACAAAAAATACGCTCGCCATATTATTGAATCATCTTCCATTGTTTCTGATCAATTATTCGTAGGTGTTCTACTTGGTACCAAAAAACTTATAATTGGTAGCGTCAATATTCTCCCCTCTTCTCCTTTAGAAGTCTATAAGTCGCATACGGAATCAGTAGAGAGTGTATCAAAAAATGCTGAATACACATTTATATGTGGAGATTATTATTTACCTAAAATAATGTGTAACAATTCATAGGTGCGAAAACTATTACTGGTACTCTTTCCTTACAAGCTACTGTAACCTTTTTTTTTTGGAAATATGAATATGTTCCAAGTAAATTGTATTAGAAACTATCTAGGCTCTTGTCTGGATTTGATATTTACAAATATGCCTAGCGTCTTTGTATTTTAGTGACTATGTCAGCATGAATAGTTATCTCGCTCAGTATGATTGGTCATCTCTCTTTTTCAATACTAGTACTAACAGTGCTGTACTTAAATTTTAAAAAATGTTTATCTCATGCTGTAAGTTTGTTTGTTCAAAGGGAAATCTACTCCAAACCTAAGTTTCCCAAATGGTTGAGCATTAAGCTAAAGCAATTGACATTGAAAAAAAAGAAAACTCACAATTATTTAAATAGTTTGGCAACTTAATGCACTATCAAAAATTTTGTCAACGAGACAATTGTCTAAAATTGAATCATTCGAGTGCTACAAATCCTTCATAATAGGTACCGAGTCTAAATTACAATTAAACCATTTTGGCAATTCGCGGCCCAAGAACGTACTGAAAATGAAAGTATGCATTGAAAACGTTCTGATTGAAGAACAGCATGGATTTAGATCTGCAAAATCTACAACTGCAAATTTACTTTTCTTTACTTATACCATTGTTAATGTTCTGGAAGATAACTCGCGGGTTTATGTTATCTACATTGATTTTTCTAAACCCTTCGATAAAGTGAATCACTCAATTCTTATTGCCAAACTTTATAATGTAGGTGTAAGAAACCCTTTATAATCATTCTTTATATATTATGTATGTGATAGACAACAAAGATTCAAAGTAAATTAGTTTGAATTTATTATTATTAAAGTAACGTCTGGAGTACATCAACGAGCCCATTTGGCTATCTTATTTTCAACATATTTATTAACGATATTGCCGGTGCATTTTCTTACTCGTGCTTTTGGCTTTTTGCAGATGACAATAAGATCCTTAAAATAATAAAATCATACTATGACTGTATTATTCTCCAACTTGATATTGACTCGTTTAATGATTGGTGAAAACTAACTGCCTAGAACTAAATATTGATAAATGTAAAATTGTATCATTTTATAGAGCAAATAAACTGACCCTGTTCGATTATCAATTAAATATTATCTCCCTATCTACCGTCAGTTCTATTAAGGACTTTGTTGTTACTTTAGACTGTAAGATTTCTTTTCGTGACCACATCAATAATGTCACTAATAAATTACTAAAACTTCTTGGCTTCATCAATAGAATTGCCTGTGACTTTAAGAATATAAATACCCCAAAAACTCTTTACTTCTCACTAGTTCGCCCCCATTTTGAATATGCTAGTGTTATTTGGCCCCCTTTCTGAGCTTTTCATATTCGTCATATTGAATCTGTACAAGATAGCTTCTTAAGTGAAATTGCATGGAGATTACGGCGAGAAAGAGGCGATTACTTCTATGTTGAAATTGAACAAACCATAAATATTTCTACATTAGAAAAGCGTAAAAAAGAATTTTGATCTTATTTACGTTTTTAAAATAATTCATTCTATTATTGAATCACCTTCTTTGGTTTGATCCAGTTCAACATTCCTTGCCGTAAACTCAGAAAGAATGAATTGCTTTTCCTCAATAAATACTACTAATTATAGGTACCATTCTCCGCTGTCCAGAATATGGAGATTTGTTAACTCAAGCCAGGACCTTGAAATTTTTGTTACCAGTCTGAATGATTTTTATAGGGCTTTCCGAAATTAGAACTCGTAGAATATCATTTAGCGTGTCTGAAATCGTGGACTTTACTAAAACTTTGTTCAGTCTTTGACTTGAATGTTCTCACAAATGTATATTTTTGTCCTCTTTTTGTCATTGCTTAATTTCTGAATTAGGTGTGTGCTGTTATTTTTCTGTAGTTCTTGTTTATTTCATGTCATGTTATGTATTTTGTATAATTGGATATTGGTCCGTAAATAAAAAAAAAAATAATAAATAAAAAAATATATATCTGCACCAATTTTTATAAAAAATAAGGCCACCCTTCTCAAGTTAACAGCTTAGACTCCCACTTACGTACAATCATTTTCCCGGTCTTCTCCCTTAATAATTTGAACTCTATATATATATATTATGTATGTGTCGGCATTGTACTAAATTAAACATGTCTATCACAGTATATTACCAAAATGTTCGCGGCTTAAACACTAAGATACATGAATTCTACATGTAAGTTTGTAGCAACAACCACCATATCATCTGCTTAACTGAAACATGGTTCAACTCCATTATATTAAATGAAGATTTTTTTGATAGAAGGTTTACTGTAGTTAGAAGAGATCGTGAATCCCTTTCATCTTATAAAAAAAACATAGAGGTGGTGTTATTAATGCAATTACCAACGAGTTATACTCGTATATGTCAAGAGAGCTCATGGTACACCGGAGCTGATGATCTATGAATATCATTCAAATTAGCACAAAAAAATTAATAACCTGATTAATCTTTATGTAGTTTATTTAGTTCCAGACTTGTGTTCTAAATTTTCCCTCGACTGCCTAAACAGTTGCCAAGATTTCTGCCTCTCATCCAACTATTAAACACAAAATTTAATTATTTTTAATTTTAAAACTCTCAATTCATGGTGAAATTCTATTTAAATATGATTTTTTTTATTAAAAAACCTTCATAACTTTTTTTTACGTCAATATAGAATATACATCCGTTATAAATAAGTAGAATAAAGTTATGCATAAAGGATTCTAATAAATAAAATAAAGTTAAAAAAACTTATTAATCATAGGAGAATTTAATGTACCATCGATTTTAAGAATCTCACACCAAGCTCCGTTAACCTTATCCTAACGGATTATAATAGCCCAAAAGCCAAAACATTTTTAGACTTTCTTTGTTCATCTAATCTTCAGCAGTTTAATAATGTTTAAAATAATAACCTTTGAACTTTGGATCTCATTATGATTTTGAATCACTAATATGTAATCCTATTTAAAATCATTTTCGTTAAATTTTACGGTTATGTAAGTAAAAGATCAACGTTACCTAACAAGAACGAATGTATTGATTTTATATGTAATCATTTTAATTCAAGCATCCAGGTAGATGCAGTGTATACAGATTTCTTTAAGGCATTCGATAAAGTCTGTCATTAAACTTTAATGATTAAATTAAACCAAATTTGTATACACGACAATCTTCCAAGGTGGTTGGAATCGTACATATCTAATAGAAGTCGATATGCGATAGAATTGTGATAATTTATGGTTTTAGCCTATCTCGTATACTTGTTACATCTGGGATACCCCAAGGATCCCATTTGGGACCGCTTTTATTTATTATTTACCTTGCCTCTTTGCTTAAGTATAATTTTTTGGTGTTCACTTATGACCTAAAATTATATTATCCCATTAAGACAACTAACGTCTGCCTAACGTTACACAGAGACCTCAAAGTGCTTAATGTGTGGTTCATGGAAATTAAAATGGAGCTGAACATAAAAAAATGTCAAGTAATTAGTTTAACTTGCAACAAAGCTAAAATTGATTGCAACAATTACATCTATGGTAAAACTTTAAACAAAAAAAATCAATCAAAGATCTGGGAAGAACTTGCGATTATAAACTTACGTTCCGTTTACACACTCAAGAAATTGTAAACAAGGTAAATAAATGACTTAGTTTTATAACTAGAATCACAAAGCCAAATTAAAATACTGTGAGCTATACATTATCATATCTAACCCTAGTTCGCAGCAATTAGAATATGGATATCCGATCTGGTGCCCTCATAATGAAATCTACCAAAAATTTGTTGAATATGTTTAAAGAGGCTTCACTGAGACATCCTATAAAATTGGAACGAGCAAAACTAAATGAATAGAAAATATGTTAAACAAAAAGTTCAATAAAATTTACGTTTATTCACAAATAATTGACGTTGATAAACAATGGAACAATGTATCATTTTTGTATAATGATACTTAAAATTTATTAATAAAAAACATCCCAAATACTAACCAATTCGTTTTTTATACTAATAATAACTAAAAATAATATTTTAAGTAGCAAGGATAATGATGATATTTTAAATAAATGGGTGGTATATGAATTAATTTGTAACTACTGAATTTTTTTTTATGTATAGGAAAGACTTATTACAGGAGCACAATAATTATTCTGAATTTGCCAACAATGTTTTGTAACCAAATCGTTCTTTTGACATTAATAAAGGTTTAAAAAATGTATATACGAATACAACTGGTTTACAATGAGATAAAGATGAATTTTTAGAAATTAGAAATGTTTTTAATAGTCAATTAAATATTATTAATAAGAAAAATAATTTTTTTTCTTAAATTTATTTTTTACATAATTAAATATAATTATAATATCATTAATATGAATTTTAATAACAATAAGTACTATTATTTTGTTTTTTATGTTTTGTTTCTTTCTTTATTTTATTCATATTAATAATGAAAAAAAAAATATGTAAAATAATATAAATTTATTACTTAATATTATAAAATATTTTTTAAAAATTTTTTCAATCATTTTTAAATTTTTAATTAATTCCTTACCTACTTTCATCACTTATTGTTTATGTTTGTAAGATGTCAATTTGTTTATTATTTGTCTATACTTGTCATTAATTTTTAGTATATTGTTTATCCTGATAAGGGAAGCTTTGCTTCTTAAACACATAGATATTTATATATTAAAAACAGTGGTGTAAACAAAGTTATTCTTATTAATTTTAAAAATATAAAACGTTTGCAATGTGACTGAGACTTAAACCGGACCTTCTGCTATCCGGGCGCGTACTATACAAACTGAGGAGGTAATTATTTTGTACTTAAAACTATTAACATTGGAAATTTAATATCTCAGGTTTGGTTCTTTAATTTGATCCGAGAGACGCTTGTAGATAAGTAATGTACTATGTATTACTGTATTAATTCCTTTGTTTATTTTTATTTCGCAGTAATAAATTACCATTTACGTTTAATTTGAAATTGGAATCTCTGAATTTCCATAGAAGTAGTGCAAATATAATTTTTGCTGAAACAAATTGAACTTTTTTTGGACCAGCTACATATTTTTTTGTATATATATTAAATCGCTCAGCACGTACTGCTTCAGGCAATAAATTACATTTTGTACAAATGTTGAAACAATATTTGGTGAAATGAGTCTCGGACCGAGACCTATTATAGTTTTTATCAATTCGATCCGTAAAATGATTTATCTCGCTCCCCGAAATAGAACAAAATAGATATATTTCACTAAAAATTGTACTTGTGGGTACTTTTATCCACATGATTACGGAGTATAACCGTGAAGCGAAATAATTTGAGTGGTATTGAAAATGCAGTCTCAAATCTATTTGATAACCGAGCAAGCAGGTGTTAGAGTTTTCCGATTATTATTTCGTTTTACTATTCTGCTACTTCAGATCAGAGGTACATATTCGTATGTCCAAATTTAAAATCACAATAGATGTTATTTAATAACCATTGTGGCCGAGTGGTTTAGATTTTTGACCGGGGCAGGATTCAAACTTTCGATAGTTACACACTAATGAAAAAATCGGAAAATAATATTTTAGCAACAGACGATTTCAAACACTTTGTTTTGCCCATTGATGAAGGAATTAAATAGACATGCCCAAAGCAAAACCTACCCGTAAGATTTTGACGTGGAGGCAAAGGTAACGCAATATCCATTTTGGCACCAGCCCAGGTCGCGCGTTTTTTAATAAACTCCGCTATCATTCGCACGCTGACTGCCGTCTATAAGATTTTACAGAATAACGAATTATTATGCATTAAAATGGTGTCAAAATAGATGTGATAGAGAGAATATTCATAAATATCGCATTGTATTCCACAGGAAATTGTTATTTTTCTTAATTTTAAGCTTATTCAATATAATTATAACCAGTTTTGTAAAACAATCTTGTCGAACTAAAATTACGACGACGTGAAAGCGTTCATGTCATAATTTCGTGCGGTAAGTAAAATAATAAATATTTCTACAAGTGTCAAATTAAATACTCTAACAAAATATTATGTTTATGAAAACAAGCCAAACTTTTTTTTTATCTATTGCTGTTTTACTTAAATTGACGGCTTGAGTTAGTTTTGGATGTTGGCACGGCAGCTATTATACCTATAGGAAGGTTATTGGCGATAAATTTCACACAATAATGACGAGTTGATCATTAGCAGATTTCCATTTGGAATAGTAAATATTAATACTTTGCGGTGCAATGCTAGTTGTCTGCATAATGATGGGATTTATTTATTGGTGAATCACTGAAATGGTCATGCCTCCAGGCTCACCTCTCATCCTGCTAAACTTGGTTACTTCACATCACCTGTTAAATCACCTCTTTTGGTCCTCTTTGTGGGTTCGCCCCATTGACGGCTTGATTATTTATTCGCTTGTTGGGAATGTGTATCGTGCGTTGTGTGAACTGTCTGAAAAGCTAATGCTTACTGATCAAAGCCAGATTTATTTGCCGTCATTGTGAAAATATCTGCTGAAACTGAAACCGAAAGAAATAATATGTAGTCTTACATAATAGCATATGTTTCTAAAATATTATTGCTGTTTATTGAATGATATGAAGAATATCGTATGATTGAAATTCGATAGGATGCGCAAAGTCAATACAGCATTTTTTTATACATTTCTTTTTCTTATTTTCAAAGAAACTTACGTTCGCGGTAAGGGCGGGTACTTTTTCTCAAATAGTTGTAGATTTATTACAGTAGGTGTTATTATGTATAAGACATCTCTAGGAACATATATTTACTGATTTGTTTATTTATTTAATGATGCTAATCAAAACGCAATACTCGAATTGAAAAAAAAATAATATCCTGAACTTCTGTATCAAAAAACAACGGCAATAGAAATTAGAAAAATACTTTATTTTTTAATTGGTACCTTCTTGACTGTAGTATTTCTCAATGGCAAGAGTTGTTAAACTGTTTGTATCGGTTTTTTATACATTGAATGTAAATCAAATATAATTATATTGGTATTAAGTTCTGCAAGTATTTTAGTTTTTTATTATTATGACAGATGTTTCGACGTTCATGGCTATTTTCAAACTGCCGTTAGGCTACGTTGAGATGACTTATTCATATGATTCTATGTACCACTACCTAATTTCAATTTAATTTTTTTTATTAATTTTGATAATTTGATGGTGGCTAAAATGAATAAAATTTATCGCCGGTGATGCTGAGAGTATTACTTTTTATATGTTATTATGTATTTCAGTTGATTTAAATTCTTTCACCAGGATTTAAGTCCGTGAACTCTGGGTTCAATGACAAGGAACTTGCCGCTCTGCCATTGAGTTCGTCTACTCTTTTTTCTTCTTTTTTTTTATCCACAGAGGAGGCCTTGTGAAAATAATTTTCCTCAGGGCCTTTGCTATTTTTGAGGATGGTCTGTGGAGGGTCTTCTTGAGGAAAAGGAGGAGTGTACGTGTGTCTTGAATAGACTAATGTTATAGAATGGAGGAAATACAAAGGCCGACAAAGCATTGCACAGCCAGGCCGTTGAACTCAAGAACGAGTCGTAGAAACGACCCGTTCTCTTTTGACAAATCTCAACCGTGTACAAATGTCTATCAAATGTATTTTTGTATGGTTTGAGAAACCGTTTATTCTCGCTACGCCCATCATTGAACCCGCAATCACTCTGCCCATGCCAGCGGGGGTACGTCGCACGTCAGGCCTCGCTCCCTATTTCGCTTCGGAGAGATCTTTCCCATTTCCGCCTTCTGTTGTCGAACCACTTAAAAAATCCATGAAGACAAAAACATAGTAAAGAATATTAAATTACTTGAAGAATAACTCATTCGTGAAGGACAGGTAACGACACCTGCTGATTATTTCATTGTATTGTCAGTTCTAGAAAACTATTCTGTATTTTATATATGACCTGAATAGGAGAGACGCCATGAACCGTAAAGTGTCGATACTCGCGAAACGTGCCTTTATTTTTTCAAGAGCCTCGAAAGCGCGGAAGCTTTTGTGCTAGCAGCCTCCACTATAGTGCCTGTTCCCCTTGTTTCTTTGCGAGAAACGTTTTAAAGATCTATTGATTTTTCTAAATTTGAGTACATAAAGAATATTTTATAACAAAGAAGTAAGAAATTACGTTATCTTGTTCCTATTTTAAATCATCCATTATGGAAATGTTGAGGCGGAAGGAAATTTGGAATATGGAGAAAGTGGAAAGAAGCTTTCTTTATATTGGGTCTTGCAACTGTTCTGGTGGAGCTCGCAGTATATTCGCATTTGTCTTCTAAGTTTACTTTCGTGAAGTGCAACTAGCTACTAATTTGAGAAAACTTTTGTTAACTTTATCAAAATATGCATGTTTCTAGCTGGTTTCTAACATTTAATATAATGTTTAAAATGCAAACATCATTAATAAAGGGTATTTAAAAAATATATATATACAACAAAGGTTTTCTATAGGCAAAGCTTGTGTTGTTTTTGGCTTACTCTGCCAGATTAGTCCAGGGAAATTGAATATATCCCATACTAGCTAGCTAAAACATCAAACTGTCCAATGCAATAAGTTTGTCCCACCAAAACATCTTCAGAATCTATTCATACGAGGTGTGTTCAAAAGAAAAGGTGAATTTTTAATTTTCGCGGGCTGTGTACATTCGATTATCGATTTTTTGTTGTTGTTATGTTGGTACACATATGTTTATCATATGTTAGCATTTGCAGCCATTTTGGATTAGTGGTTTGTTCGAAAAAAATTAATTAATTAATTAATTCCAATGAAGATGTGATAAAATACCATGGAAAAATAAAGTTTTTTTAAACATAATAATCTGTCTGATACATACACGCGTGGGTTGCAGAAGTAGAGGGCTAAAACGGAGTCTCAATGTAAGCTATTATTTTTTTTTGTAAAACGAAGGAAAGTTTGCTTATTGAAAAAAGTTGTCATTGTGTAAGCGGTACCAAATGCTAAAAGTAACAGCTTGCTGTCGCGGAGAATAAAGTCGAAGTTTTGGGAATAAAATATGAACATAACGAACAGCCTCAAGGCAGCGTAACATTAATTTTAAATGTTTAAACTAACCAAACTTTGTCGGAGCTACGGATATTCATATAGATTCTTTGGAATATTCGAAATATTATGTTGTTTTTTTTTTCAAAGTTCGGTGAATTTATAAAAAAAATTGTATTTGCTAATCACAATTTTTTTTGCTACGCAATTAATAAATTTAATTAGTATTTTTTTTTATAATACTTAGTACTCCACAGGAGGCCTTGAGGGAAATAATTTCCCTCAAGGCCCATGTCATCTTTAGGGATGTTGTGTGAAGGGTCTTTTGAAAGATCAATATTTTTATGTCATAGGTCTTTTAGAGGACAATATATCATTGTTTCCATTTATAAAGGTAAGGTACTTGAGGCCTTTAATAGTCAAGCTACAAATTTTAAGCCAAGGATTACAATATTTTGCGCCTGTTCCAGAAAAAAAATTGCGTCGCATCCTATGACATGGTGATGATAATAGTTGATATGAACGATTGGTTTTTATTTTTTTATTTGTTATTATTTTTTTATTACAAATATTTACAAAAAAAAGGTTAAAAACATTTATATTTTATTTTTTATAAGTATGTATTTTTTTTTTTTTTAATATTCAATTATAAATACATCTGAACAAATGTACATAAACCTACGTCTAATGTATATAACGCAAAAATCCCACTTAGGCAAGGGCAGTGCGTGGGTATACCTGGTATCAGTTGTTGGGGGTATATTAGTATATTTGTATTAACACATGGATGTTGAAGGTAAGATAAATAAAAAAAATAATTTAAATAAGAAAAAGTAGAAAAAAAGATGAAAATTGGGAAAATATACAATTATTGCAGGAAAGATTTATATCTTCGGTTTTAATCCAGTTTTTTATAACATTTTTGTATGTGTTTAAAGACGATATGTTTGAACACACATTCTGTAGATAGAAAATTATGAATTTGAGGAGCAATAAAAAAAGCATGTCTCTGCGCAAGCCTAGTTTTACATAAAGCTACTTCAAGTACGTTATTTATTCTGTTACTAAAGCGATTTTCGTTTTTTGGTAACAGTTTTTTTTTCTTGAAAATATATATTTTGGACGCTGTGGACAACAAAATTTTCGCATTAAACAGTTCAGTCTCATGGAATAATTGAATGGAGGGGAAAGTACCATATTTATGTAACATTATTTTTAGTATTAATTTTTCCACGAGAACATTTGTCAATGCTAATTTCAAAATTAATTGTGCTTGCATAAGTATAAGACCTCACTCAATCTATATTTGTATGTTAACACCATAAGGAGATGGACAAGAGGAAGATGGAGAATGGTCTTGCTTTTCAGATCTGGTCACCGAATACGGCTAATCTCATGTCAACTAACATTTTTTTCTGAAAGTTGATCTTCCACCAGTGCGATACTGAGAGTAGGTATCTACCACATTGAGAACCTGCCGCAAGTATATTACATGATATTTCATATCGATTAAAAGTGATATAACACCATTTTACCTTGAATTTTTCCCAAACATCAATGAGGTAAAAAATAAGGCCATGAAATATTTTTATTTTATTTTAAGAATAGTATATAATTTTAAGTCTCTCTATTCTCTTAAGATTCTTTTAATTGCCTTAGTAAGAAGTAATTTAGAATTCAATTCCACAATTTGGTATACATACCATAAAGCACATCAATAAAAAAATTGAGAGAGTTCAACACAATTTTTAAGGTGCATCAATTTCAAACTGTCACCTCATATCATATTTATATTATGTGATCCGAGGTCCATACCAATTGAACAAATAAACTATATTAAGGACCACGATCAGCTTGATACTTTTGTACAAATTAGTAAATGGCTCAATGGATGCAGCTGACTTAACAAAGCTGACAACGTTCCGAGTACTAAATAGTATCACGCGACTCCCAGAGCTTTTCCAGGTTAATTCGTCTAAAACTAATTATTTCATCCATTCTCCTGTCCAAACGTACATAGGCTTGTAAAAGAATTCACTCCTGTTAATATTTTCATATATTCCATATTTAAATATAAATTTCCAACATTTTGTATCACTGATATAACATGAACCATGTGGGTTATGTTTCTGTATATATATAAATATATTGTATAATTCTCTTTAATTTCTCTTTACCTTCCTTCTACAAATCATTTACATAATGATTCTGAAACTCTCTTTTGATGTTGTTTTCACCCCTTACTTTTTCTTTTGCTATTTTTGTTTTCCTTTATACCTATGCTTTAAAAAAAAACTTTTCTTATTTTGTCTTTTTTCTAATTTAAAAACACGATTACGTATTTTTTTTACGTAAAAGTCCTATAGGCGTAAATAATAAATAAATACATTTTTTTTATTTCTTCAAATGATGTAGTATAACCGTGTGGAAACATATTTATGAAATTTATAAAAATGAGTTGATTTAAAACCACTATATTTAATGTGCCAATATCTACATATGTCAGAAGCAAAGATCCACCGGGATCCGAACCCGTGACCTCTAAATTCGTAGTCAAGGACCTGAGCCCTAGTCCACGCAACAGTGTTTTATGACAAAGCAGAAAAGTGACAATTGAATAATCGCTTTTGAAGGTTTGCGAGTTACATCGATTTTTCGCAACGAAAATTAAGTAAAGAAAGCATATTCAAGAAAATCTATCATCTGTGGGTGGATGGATCTCTATGAGTGGAATCAAATAGGCTATATTACGACCAAACATAATTGTTTTGTCATAATACGGCAGCTTGGAGGCGGTCAACCTATAATAATTTCAGAGTAATGCTTCCAACTTGATCTGAAAGGGCTTCAGCAAAACCTCAGTGACACCGTTTACACTTCAAGCGCTAACGTTTAAATAGATCGCTCCCAGTAATTATGTTATGAGACACCGAACTATCTGGTTCTGATCATAAAGCTATTCTAAGGGTTTCCACGAACTGCTTATTTAGCTGCCAACTAAAACGGTCTCTTTGCTCCTTTGATATCTGAGAACATACAATTTCGGGCATGCTGTACATGTAATATGATGTATGTACGAGTAACGTATGGGTATAAAGTCTTTCCGAGACAATGTCTTGTGACGACTTTCTGCGATCGTTAGCGGCCCATCTTAACGGAGCTTTTAATATAATATATGTGAACCTATCGTAGAAAGAAGGTGTGCAATTTTCATTTTCTGAAAAAAAATTCTTGTTTGGGAAATATAAGCAATTAGGTTCCACTGAACAATTTGGAAACAATTATTTTTAGAGAATTGAATTTATGTTTTGGGACTTCAAAATGCTCATGAGATTTTGAGTTTTTTTTTCCAAATTGTGTCATGATTAAATAAGTTTAAATTGCAAGAATTATTCCTGAACGGAGAAAGCAGAGCATAAAAATAATGGATATCTTAAATTTGATTTGAAGAACCGTCTGAAAAGTATTGAGATTTCGCGAAGAATGCAAGGCAGATGTGAGCGTAGTGAGGAAGATAAAGAAAGGGACGCTTAGTGGGTCAGGTATATATAGAGGATCAACGGAGAAAGGAGTGTATGGAGAATATATTACGAAAACATTATTGGAATGAAAGAAAAAGCCGGGGACGCCCGTGGAAGACATGGCAAGATCAAGTCAATCAAATACCTCGAGTCGACCGTGTCAAGCGTCAGAATAACAGAAGAGTATGCACGAGACGATGTACGAACATGAATGAAATAAGAAGCGTGTGCCAAGACCGATGTTGTTTGGCGGTCCGTCCTCTCTGCTTACCCCTGCGGTAAAACGGCGTGATGGTTAGTTAGCCGATTTGAAGAAAATAATTTTAACTTCTGATTGTTCGTTGTATCATTTTTCCTACGAGCCCGCAATTATTAGTAAAACAAACCAGATTTTCGATACCTTAATCAAAAACCCTTCAGAGCTCTTTAAAATATTAGTTTCGTCAAATTCATCAATAATTTTTTAATTACTTTCAGGGTTTCTATAAAACTTTATACAAAATGCTGAAGAGGTGTTTACGAAACATGCCGGTTTTTTTACAACAATAAAGCTGTTCAAACAAAGTTTTATTATTTATTTTAAATAAAACGGTGCCGCAATATAAGTGTACTTGAAGAAAATTGAAGAGATTTTTTTTTATAATTACCTTAATATGTTTTTAAATACACCGTAATCCGTTGTTTACTTATTAAGAGTATTTTTAACAGAGGAAAAATAATCTATAATTTATCGAGTATTAAGCAATTGTAAAATAAGAGATTCCAATTATAATGATCCGTCGACAACAGGTAATAAGTAATAACCAATAATATATGTTCTTTTAAATATTGAAGAAATATTAACAAATCACAAATGAAATATGTAACAGAAAAGACACAGAAAATTAAAGTAACGGTCGTATCTAGAACTCGAACGCAGGAACTCTCGGTTTATCCGGGACCAGCGTTCTAACCAACTGAGAAATTATTTTTTTAATCGAAATCGTACCTCAATTAAAATCATTTTCCATTAATATCAATATTTTTGACTGCTATCTTTCTATAATATTGACTACAAGATTCTACCAGAATTTATTTGCAATCTAGATTGTGTTTAGATTTTTATTTATATGGGATGGCTATTGACGTTTTCTACAAGTCCAGAATCAAAATTCAATTCTTACTGGAGTAACTTATTGAAGCTTATATACCTCATTGTATTATGCAATCTTTTTGGAATCATTGCAAAAAATATTAAGGGGAAGATTCAAATATGGATCTAAACATCAGTTTGCATTCTGCTAACGTAAGCAATAAAACAAATAATTTATCTGCAAATTTTAAACGGGAAGTTACTAAAATGTTTAAGGTTTCCAATGACGTAAATTCTTAAACTGTAATCTTTTACATTCTGTATGAAATTCCTACCGCAATTTTAAGTAAAACGCTCGACCTTTGACCTTTTGTTAACGGCGCCCATTACAAACTATTTTTAATAAAAATCTTTAATTTCGGACCAAATAAGTTTAAGAACTAAATGAGTTTATCAAAAATATGTCAGTGTACCTAGATTTGAGGTATAATTTACTCAAAGTTTCCGAATATTAAAAATCTGTTCTGTCATAGAGAAATTGTGTTGGAAACGTAAATAGATATTAGCAATCCAATCTTGACGCCGAGTGTTTGCATTTTTCCATAGATTTGACAATTTTTCTAAGGAATGTTAGTTGTGTCAGATTTTTTGAGGGAGTCGCATGCGGGTCACTATTCTTAGTCCAAAATCTATAAAAGCTTTTCAATCGCTTTCATAGGACCGGAGATATTAGGTATCCATTCTCGACTCCAAGTATTGCATTTCTCCATAGATTTGACAATTTTTCCAACGAATGTTAATTGTGTCCGATTTTATGACGGAATCTAATGCACGCCGACTTTCATAGCCCGAATTGAAAAAAGTTTTTGACCGCAAGTATTGCATTTCTCAATGGTGAAGTAACATATGGAAATGGACAGTCGAAAATCCGATTCCTTTTCTCAAAAACCATGAAAACACTTCCCATGTCGTAAAACTGTGAAGTAAAGTATTTCCAAGCAGGTGGTCCACATTTCTCAATCCTATAATATTTCAGAAGCAACAATAACGGATTATGCTTTGAAGAAATAAACACGTAAATAAATTTAGTAACAAAAAATCTTTTCTAGAATGTAGACACTGTTTATGAGTACAGTCAATTATCAATATATTATGTACGAACTAAAATATATATATATATATATATATTCTCGTCAGTTACCCTGTACTATATCAACAGATCGACTTACTTTACTTTGCACAAGGCGGCAAAAAAAATAATTTGTTCATTCGCTTATTCCTCCTTTTTTCAACTGCTTAGAAGTCTGTCAAGCTTCTATTTATTTATTTTTATACAGCGAATAAACAAAAAAATACAATTAAATTTTGTTTATTTCTTATTGTATCAATATGCTGAGTCTTTTTTTCCAATCCGGCGCTGTCTACATAATCCCAATTTCCCCCAAGCAAGTCGCGATCCTGTAGCCGGCTCGCGGTGGTCCGTGGTTTTGAATTTGTCGCCGAAAATACCTAACGGCGGTGAATACGTGGTCTTATTCTGGACCCTTAATAAATTTTCATTGATATCGTTACAAAGTAATTAAGTAGCTGGTTTCTAGGTTACACCTACTTACATTAAG
>JAHDVE020012321.1:0-42614 GCA_022606495.2 Halesus radiatus | reverse complement strand
CCCTAAAAATAAGTTTGGGTATAATATATTTTAATATAAACTACAGTGGGTCCCTAACTATTTCAATTATAATATTTATTTTTACTATGTTTCCTATTTATTAATTACATATGGAATAGTAGACATTATTTTTTTTTCTGAGGTATTCTTAATATCATTTTATGGGATTATAACCAGTTGAGCGATCCTCAATAAATTTAATTTATAATTCATAAATAAATATCCGCTTAAAAAAATAAATGTCCTTGCCCAGTTTTTAAAAAATTGTATATACATTTCTATATATATATTCTTTCAAATATACACATTATGGGAATATTTTAATCAGTGTGCGCCTGTTCTGATGAGCTATCGAGCCATCACCCACCTCAGCCAATAAGGAAATCCCACCTCAGCAACTATAACATTCTGGGACTCATTGGCGGAGGGGGATTGTCGGAGGTATTTTTGGTCGAACCAAAAATTAAATCAGACCGAAACTGTGGTCCCTACGCACTAAAATGCATCTCCAAGAAAAGAATCAAGGATTAAGAACTTGAAGAAAGCTTTTTGCAGGAAATAAAGTTTTCGAAAATGAGTCCATTTGTCATCAAGCTCTAGCAGACCCTCGAGGATCATCATAAGTATTACTTTCTGATTGAATATGCGCCGGGAGGAGACCTCTTTTCATTTATCGACAACATGGATATACCAGAAAAAGTTGAAATGTTTCAGAAGTAAGGGGAAACTGCAGTTAGATTTATTCTTGCTTGTGTAATAATGGGACTCAAATTCTTTCACTAAAACTATATCGTGTTCCAGGATCTGCACCCCGAACGAATATTAGTGGCCAAGAACGGCTATGCAAAACTATCAGATTTCGGATTGTTGAGGACTGGTAATAAGAAATACTTGTGCAGAACTATGACAAGTTCCTAACTTTACAAGGCACCTTAAGTTGTCGAAGGATAAGGTAATTAGATATTAGAAAACCTCATTATTTTTGTTAACATTTTTTTAGGATTTACAAAAATGATCGACTTTTGGTCATTAGGAATTCTTGCTTACGAACTTTTCTTCCACCGTCCTCCGTTCGACTACAGCCATATCAACAAAGGCTAATTTAAGCAATTATGCCAAAAAGCCGAAAACGAACTTGTTTGGAACAACCTTTCTGGAATCTCCGGCCCTGCTAAAAGTTTTATCGCAGGATTACTGAAGGTCTCTCCGAAAGCAAGACTTGGCACAAATGGTTGGGAAGAGCTTAAAAATCATGCTTTCTTTTAAGGTTTTAACTGGGTATCGCTCGAGAGGATGTAAGCTCCCAGCCCATTATTAAGCATTGTGGGAAAATATCCTACACAAGTCTAGCGATTCAGTAGGGGTTCTCATAGCCTAGAAAACGATAAATTTATGCGTCTCACACGAGCCACAAGCGTGTGACTAAAGATTTTAATATTACACTTATTTTATTCTTAAGCTGACATTATTCAAATAAATTTAAACTTGTGTTTATGAATTAGAAGTTTTTGATTTTAGCACAATGCAACTGAACGAAGTATAAAGATTACGTATTGCTGGTATTACTTGCAAAGTGTAAATAATTTTTTTGATTTATGTGCTTAACGAATTTACGTTGAATGCTCTCGATTCTTTCAATATGGGCTTCGTATTAAGGTGTCCATATCGGTGTGCAATATTTTAAGTGAAGGCGGATATAAAGTGGAGAGTAAAATTGTAATCCTTTCCTAATACGTTTTTTTTTATAACTTAACCAACGTTTTAGCTTAAAATTATTATTTACGAAATATTGAAAATACACCCTATACTTTTTTTTAAACTTCTCTAAATTTTAAATACAAACGTTCAAGGATATTCAACATTTTAAAATATTCGTAAAACAAACGTAGGGTGGTCGAAAAGAGTTCAGATTTTTTTTATAAACATAAGCAAATCTATATTTTTTTCAAATATTTGAAACAAATATTATTCTATTTTGTTTTTTTAAACAAATATTATTCTAGCTAAAACGGTTCGGTCAGTGGCTGAGGTGATACCGCGTCTGGGTCTCACCCGGGCTGCGTGATTTCAATTCCTCGACTGGCTAAGATCTCCATCACGACACAAGCGATATCTTTCGTTTACTGTTGTGGTAATAGGAGATTTTCAAATATTAACAGATTATTCGTAACTCGGGAATGTTTGCCTTTCTTTAAAAAAAAAAAATTATCATTTTGCATAGTAAAATTATATATGTTTTTCGAATTAATAAATAATCCACTTGCGCCTTAAATGCGGGAAACGGATATTAATTAAATGTTATTTTTTTTTGGAATAACTTACTGAAGTTCGTAAACCTCCTTATAATATTATCTTCAATGATTAAAAAAAATACATATTAAATATTTTATTATTTTATTCTGTATTTTTTTTTTATTGGTATTTATTTTGTTGTCATTTCCTTTTTCTTTTAATTAAGACAATCATTCTCGGGTTACGAATAATCTGAAAATCTTAAAAAAAATTCTTTCCAACATGATTTTGCGTAAAACGTTGCTTGTTATGGACGACTTAGTTCATGTGGTGGGAACCCAACGCATTTACCAATTCGGCCACTAACCGTTTCAATAGATGTATTAAGAGTGAATAGCAACCTTTAACATCCCCATATCCATCCCCTTTCCTATCCCTGCCTCACAACTATTCTATCTAAAGATGCCATAGTATGTAGATGAATAAATTGCTCTTTTTATATAGAGAACCATCATTCTAAAGAATTTTTTATCAAAAATATATATTTTATTTTATTTTATTTGGAAATAAACATTCCTGAAGCCATTCATCAATCAGGCATCTCTGGGTCCAGTGTCCATCCTAAGGTTTTTTTTTCTGTTCCGCAGGGGACAGAGATAGATTTCCTACGTATGGAAAGATATTTATCTATTCAGAAATATGTTACTCAAGGGTCCATCCGAATACGTTATTAGAACTAAAGATCACGTATCAATTCAATTCATTTTTCAAGTATCGTACCAAAAAATATTGGTTTCTATTTCCAAAAGTGACTAAAAATACAGCATAAGACGCAATAATTCGCATTATTTTTTCAGTATGCTGCCCATATCTAATCTATCCATAAACCAATAATCTGTGTACCTATGTATCCCACTAAAAACTAGAGCAATAATTTCTGGCATTATGATTTTGTGCGGCTTTTTTTAACGTCTATAATATCCACAAAATATGTTAAGAAAATGTAAATAGAATATGTATATGAATAGAATATGTATGTCAATAGAATATATTAAGAATATCAAAGTAGCAATCTAGGCATTCCTCTGAATAGGGTTTGTAAATTAATGTTTTTTTTTTCGGTAGATGCATATTTTTTTTGTGGCGTCATTATGAATGAAATTGAGAAAGATTATTTTTCTTAAAATTATTTTTATTATTTTTAGTGGGTAAATTGTTTATCCTGAAGAGGGGAGCTTTGCTCCGGAAACATGTAAATATTTACATATTAAATACAGTGGTTTTAATCAAAGTAATCATTATGAATTTAACAATTATTTTGTTTACACCACGAAGCGAAGCTTTCCTTAACAGGAAATATGTTGATATTTTTATATTAAACAGTGATGTAAAGAAAATAAATCTTCTGAATTTCATTAATATTTTTACGTTTATTATAGTAAAGCGTACTTGAAGTGAAATAACACCGAACTGCGCTATAAAAACTCTATGTTATTTTTATTATTATCATAAACGTACTTATTTTCTGAAATCATTGAGTTCACAAGCTTACATCTATTGAGAATTACAGAACCTTGGAAATTACATTTTAAATGAGACATTACGCAGTATTATCTTTTGCTGTTTTTTATTTTAATATACTCAACAAAAAAAAAAAAGTTTCACACAACTCACTTCACCCACCCAATATTGAAAATGTCTCATAGTCCCACTGGCTCGGGGCAGTTGGAACTTTTGTGCGCCATTCACGTAAAGAACTCTACAAATAATCACAAAAATTAAATAATACTGAGTCCCTATTAGCAAAACAAAATAAAACTGGTATTTGCAGTTACGAATTCCTAATCACGGCCTTCGAAACTAGTTACGAAATGCCAGCCATAGAGAGCCAAGGACAAGACACAATAACCGAGCAACCAGCGACCATGAATATTTAATCCAAACACCTTTGTGTTTGCATAATGCAACATTACTTCACTTTATATCTTTTCTTGAACTATTCCTCGTATAGCACATGTTTCAATGTTTTCACGGCCATCCACAGTTTGAATTATTCCCACGTGGATAACAAACAGCAAGCAGCAAGGCTCATTTGATACACCTACTCGTAACTCACAACGCCTTTTTTATTAAAACCCACTCGTAATAATAAACAATAATATTGTGACGCCGTTTCTCTAAGAAAACTAAAAATTAACATTGACAATATTGTGATGCACCCTGGAACGGATTTTTTAATATTTCTAATTTTATATTTATCAATCTACTCTCAATAAGGAACTCCAGTGAAAAATATGATCACTTTAAAAATATATATTCATACAGATCAGCAAACGCTGATTCTGAATATATAACTTTTATTAAATATAATTATACGTAGAATTTATAAATCGTTATTTACAAGTGAATAAATAATCATCTCATCAAAACAACTTATTATATTGGTACCATTATATTTGGAATATCTGACGTCACGTGCTTATTCTGGTTTTTGGATTAGTATGGAGATTTTTTTGTGATATTGTTTTGTAATTTATTTATGTTTTTTTTTTAACTGCTGAAATTTACACTATAAGCTCTATAATTGTTGTTCGATATATAAAACTATTGTTAGAACAAAAATTAGAGTATTTGTTTACAAACGAATTGTCAATATGGATATTTTGATCACGTTAATGCTCAATGCTATTATTATTCTTGAGTTAAAGCTTCTAAAAAGGGACATAATGTTATTCCGTATGTTTAATTATGGTTTACTATGAATAGAATATAATACTATGTACGGTAAAGCTCATTTGGAGCGTTTTGGCGTCCTTTGATAAATTGAACCTTTAAATATTGTTTATAACTGTGAAAACTACCTTTAAAAAAAAGAAAATATACTGGTATTTAAGTTTGAACAATTTTTTTTTAATTGTACTAGTGTTCCTTACTCATGGCGGAATATGTTATTTTTTTAAATTAAAAAAACCTTTATACTTTTAAAATAAAGCTGGCAGAATAGACATTATTTAAAAAAGCAATAAATTCAGTCAACCTATACAATGAAATTCGTCTTCCAAACGGCAATAAACCAACACGAAAGCAATTCCAAATATAATTTTTAATCCGTTCCGTCACCAATAAAACAAATTTCTTCGTCATAAATGTGCAATATTAGATAGAGCAAATAGAGCTCACCCATGAAATTGATTTTGATTAAATTGTACCAGTCTGAAGATGCCCGTTGTAAGATGAAAGCGAGCAGGTCTGAAATAAACAAATGGAATACAGTTAAATAGATCTTTTAATTCATTTAAACTATATTTATTAACTATATCTGTTTAATCTAGTGGATAAAAATAGTATTAACTGATTGTCACAACGAAGTAAAATTTGTGATTCTTTTTTCTTATTTAAAATCATTAATGAAAAATGACAGCCCTAACCTGGTGAGTGTGGTCACTATCGCGTACCCGATAAATACAATAGAAGACTCCATGCTACATTTCGTGTAGTTGCTTCTCGCACTCATTTTATGTATAATTCTTGTTCACAGAGGTTGTACCGTATGTGGAATGAAACTTTCTCAAAACAATTCTTTTTTTTTAATTTTTTTATTGTATAATATTAATTATATACAGTGGGAACTTATACCCGCTGAGCCACTGCAAGTAGCTTGTCAGCAGGAGTTTATTTCAACAATATAATATAAAACAACAATAAATTACAATCATCATACAAATGTAGGGCAAAATTATTATATTTAGGCGCATGCATGCTTGTGCTGTACATAAGTTGAAAAAAAAAAATTAAAGAGAAAAAATAATGGTAAAAGCATTACAGATTTATTATTGAGATACTAGAGTCCAATTTTATAACACCGATTTAAATAATATTATAAAAACATCCATACTTTTAAAAATATCAACATTATAAAAAACAGTAATATTTCAAAAATATAACTATTACGTAAATATCAGAAATATCAAAGCATCTGTAAGTATTAAATAGATTAAGAAATTAAAATTTAAAAGATATATACATAAAACAGCAGGACAGGTTGGTTACAATGAGGATAGACTTAAATATAATAGTAACACCGTAACAGAAAGTACACCAGATATCGAGGAGCTACACAACCAAGGAGACCGTCATATTTGTTACCATCAATACACAAGGTTACTTTCCAAAAGCCAACACTTTGACATCAGTGAGAATTTCATCATGGGACAATTGTTTTTAAATTCGTACGGCAATTTGTTAAATAGAAATGGTACAATGTATTCAAGGGTTCGTTGACCATATTTATTTTGAAATATTGGCACTATCATTCCTATATTTTGTGTGAAACGTGTATTGTGTACATGTTCCACCACTGCCTTATACGGACTTTCAGATATATGTTGCAGTAGAATTTTATACGTTAATAATACAAATATGAAACTTCTTTCCTTGTTAAATTTAATTTCAGTAAAATTCCTTGCTTTAAAAACCAAATAGTGTAACTATTTGATATACAGTAATCCTTAAACTGGTCAGTTGGAGATTGTTGCATAATAACTGAATTATTATGTACCTTTATTTTTTTATTGTTTTTTTTTGTATGAGCATAAGTTATATTTTTTGAACACGAAAGTTCAATGGGCATTTGAATAAATAAATAAACATTTTCTCAAGATTTGCATTCGTCCAAGACAAACTTTTTGATCTGATTTGTAATGATTTTATTAAGAATTTTATTTTATCTCTCAGCCATTTCCTACGATAATGGTATTTTTAAACACGTTTGACAGCAACTGGTTGCGGTTGACATTTTTCCTGAATAACAAATGTTTAAAATTGTTTCAAAATGTTCAAAACGAATGATCTGATGAGACAAAAAATAAACTCAAACTAGTTCTCAGCAATATCACTTTTGGTAAACAGATTCCAAGGTCAAGAAAGTAAGTCATAATTTAGAATATTATTCAATCATGATCAGTCAATTAGCATATATATTTTACTCGCTTACTTCCGATGGCCATAATGCCTACATTATAACGCGAGTAGAATAAAAGAATTCGTGATTCAATATTTGAACAGGTTTTGACGTAGGCTCAGTAAATTTAAAACAACGAACGACAAGTGTTTATAAATTACGTAAGCACGATGATAAAACATGTGCAAAGATTAACATTTTTATGAAGATGGATTTTTTTTTAGATTTAAAAGGTTTGCACTTATTCAGTGGATACTTGATTCAGACGAACAAAAAATAACAGATTTATGATTTCTGAAGTACGCAGTGTGCATTTTCTGATATCTGACTTTCGCAAATATATATTATTGGAGGCTATTGCATAACGTTACGCTCCCAAGAACCAATGCAAGACTATTAAGTGGATTTCAACGCAAAATCTATGCAAACGAAAAAAAAAATATGAAAATCACTATCTAACTAACTATCACGCCATTTCCGAAGGAGTAGACACAGAGAATAGACCATAACATAATTCTTTCCAGGCACCCAGTTCTTGCTTCTTTCACACATCGTCACATATCTCATGCACTTCTCTGTTAATCTGAATCTTGACATGATCAAGTATTTAATTCACTGGATCGTGCCATGTCTTCCTCGGGCGTCCCTGACTTCTTCTACCATTCCAATTTTTATTGCTACATTGCAATCCCGTGAGATATAAAACTCATTTTGGGACAAGACAATTTTGCATTGCATGAGTGATGCAAACTAGTAGAAATAAAACAAAAAACAGTGGACGAGGGAATACCTACAATAACAAACAAAATGCAAACTATGCACTGATTTATATTTCAGAAGATAAATGTGAGTAAGTAAATCAGAAATGTGAAGAGTTATTCCGGTGCTCAAACTAAAATAAAGTAGAAAAATGAATATTTAAAAGACAAAATTACATGAAATAATTAAACAAAAACAAAAAATTAATAATTCAATGAAAAACTCATAAAAAGAGTGCAAGAAAATAAATAACTAGGAATCTTTGTAGCTTCAGAGTTGAGCTTTCTTCGTTGAATTTCTTGATAGAATCAACAACGGAGAAAAAAATTAACATGTCTTTTGCGTCATATATTCTTCTTTCCTTCGTTCATCCGATCTACGTATCCCAAAAATCTAAGAGTTAATTTTTTTATATTTTTATTGCGCTTTCTTCTACCTCGCATTAATTCCAGATCTACACGTGTGTACTACTAAACATCGGTTTACACCCATTCGTCTCAGGGATCCTATTTCTCCAGCATTAAGTCTACTTTAATTCTTAAAGGTTATTCACCAAGAAAATCACGTTACCATAAACCATATTTTATATTGATTTCATCATTAGGTTCCTCATTTAGCAACGCATTCGAGTTTTTTATATTTATTCTAATTTTGAAATAAAATCAGGGTGATACCTACCTACCACTTTACATGTAATTTTTTGTTTTGAATTTTACTATTTTTAATGTAACTGAAATACTAAAATTAAGTGTTTTGAAAATTGGTATTAATATTTGACACCGGTTATTTTGACCTTCTCTGTCCTTTGGTTATTGGATCAGCATTCCCAGTTTGTCTCTTTGCCACTAAAAAACAAGTTATTCAACAAAACTTCATTTAATTTTAATGCAAAGGCGCTCCAAACAAAAGCCATTAGAATAATTTGTGGACGACGATCGTTTCTGGTGACTGGATCTGTATACCTGTGGGGACGAATAACAATCTCCTGTCTTCAAATAATTTTGTTAATTAATTTATCAAACCTCTCAAAAAATTTGCTTTTGTTATGAATTTATTTCTCAGAATCAATTTGCATTGCAACAAAGTGAATAATTTAAAATTGATTATCATCACAAATTCCAGCCTTAAACCTTTCCTACCGAGTCGTTTTTTTTTTTTTTTTAATTTTTAAATCTGATAATAACCAAGTTTATTTAAATGATCTGTTTTCAATCGCAAGAAGGATTTCGGATATACATTTTTGAAGTGTATTTCAAGCATGATAATAGACAAATTAAAATATATCAAACGAGTTTTAATTAAAACTACGAGAAGTGTTAAGACATGTGTCTTGTTCGAAAGTAAGTACTTGATGATTTATTTATTTTTATATCGGGAAGTGATAGCTTGAGAGAAAAATAACCTGTTTGCACTTTTCACTTTTTGGGCAGATGCGATATCTCTAATTATTGAAACAAACCCGTAAACATTACGTATTCAAAGTCTTCAATCCATACACCTGTCATTTTGCGTATTTGGCTAATGTTATTAGATAATCAAGAATAGCAGGTGTAAAATACCAGTCTTTCTGCTACATTGCCTTACTGAACCATTGTAAAATATTTTATCAAGATCAATGATTTTTTTTTACAATTAAATTAAAATATGGTCTGGAATGTTAATTGATTTAAAAATAGCTGTAAAGGATAAAAATAGGTTTGTTATTTGCAAAGAATCATCTACCTGTACTGCCATACATTTTCTCTTGACTAGCCGATTGTCATTTTTTGTCTTTCATGAAAACATATTTTATTAAATAATATTCCTCTATTCCTTAATTTGAAAAACAGCTTCTTTACCTCGACGTGATCCTAAAGATGACTGAAGGAACTAAATACTTAGGACACATAATCACTAGTAATCTGATGGATGATGATGATATTGATAGGCAAAGACGAGCTCTCAGCGTAAAATCAAATATGATCAGCAGATGATTTCGCCTTTGTGGTACCGCTGTGAAAAAGACTTCCTTACCTTCTGCGCAACGATGTACACGCGCGAACTCCGAGCAAACTATAAAAAGAGCATTATGGAAAGACTTCGTGTACAGTACAATAACGCCTTGCGCATAACGTTTGGCCTCCCCAGATACTAAAGCGCTTCCAGTATGTTCTCGGAGGGGCGAGTTTCCGATTTTGCAGCCCTTATGGGTGGCTGGAATGAGGGAAAGAATAAATAACGCCGGGAATATCCTCATCATGGAGGCCCTCCTCAGTCCAGCTTCCAGCATCGACGAATACTGGAGAAAGATATTGGCCCATCGCAATTTAAATTCCGCAGCACCTTAAAGGCTTTATTTTCATGTACTTATTTTTTATTTATAAAAACATATTTTTTTTATGTTCTGTCATTTATCGTATTATTATTTTATTTTTTAAACTTTTGTTCACATTTTGTATATTTTTTAAACTTTTATATACATTTTGTACCTTTTTGTAACTATTGAATGCATATTTTGTATGGAATGTGTGGGACTGCACTAACCTCTCCACGTACCGGAATAAACATTTATTGTTATTATTATTATTATTTGCGTCGTTTGTTATGAATTAAATTAGTAAAACTATTGTTCAAAGATAGAAAGTAAACTAGAGTTATTTTATGGCTTATTTTTATTACTTACTCTCAAATACGCGCTCATACATCACTACTAATGTATACCTAAAAACCTATGGCTTTGAACTTATAATTGACAACTTTAATTATCTCTTTTAAACCAGGCTCATGCATTACGCTTGTTAAAACAAAATTGTTAATATTAAAAACAGCATAATTCAGAAAAACTAAGAAGGGGTTCTGTTGAAGTTAAATAAATAGTATTTATTAATTAATAAACTAAAGTTCTTTAAAACTTAAGACAAGATTTTTGTGCATAGTGCAAAGGGTAACAATTATTATTTTTATAAACAATAATTATTAATCTAAAACACTCATCCAAATTGAAAAAACCTTCCGAGCAAAGATAAATGTCGCATTTATCTTTGCTCAGGAAAAGTGAATAATGTGTTTATAAAAATAATAAATAGTATTTAAATTAAAATAAAAAATTCAGCAATATGAAGCGGTTTATAAACCTATAATATAAATGTATATAGAAGTGGGTTCTCTTGACATATTTTAATAAGAGTTACGACGTGGTAAAGGATAGCTTTGTTTGAATGGTTACGATGCTGTCAGTCATTACCGCATACCGCATTAGCAGGTAAAGCTAACATAATATCACGTGTCACATAAGCACACACTAACGTAGTGATTAGCAAGTTGACTACGAAAATGAGAGCTTTTAGGCTGATTAAAAGCGTGGGAAACAATCAATCTTTTTATTTTTATACCAACATTATTGTAGGCGCGAACTCATGTAAAGAGGTGACAATTTTATTCAGTATATTTCTCAGCTCATTTTTATTTGTTTATTTTACTTTTATGCCCATACATACAGTTTACAGGTGCACACATTGGATAAGTGTAAGTAATACAAATAATATTTCTAAAATGAAGCATGATAGTGAAGTGCCGGAGTGCCCTATCAGGTAAGTATGTTTTCTGTATATGTACATAATAAGATAAACCCTAGCAAGTAGTATTTGAACAGCGCCCTTGAGGTGATTTTGACACAAAAAACGGCGCTATATAAATCGTCCGAGTATTATTATTATTATTAAAGTAATAAGCAACTGTATGTAATTGTTTTTATTGTAATGTTTCGTCAACACCTCACTAGGAGGACCAGTGCTGAGGTGTTCGCCTGTTATATAAATAAAGTTTTTTTAAATGCTAGGATAAAATGTCAGTGAGGCATGGAACTTGCAGAGGAAGGATGAAAGTGTACTGAATGCTGTAGAAATGAGATCTCTGTGACGAATGTGTGGTAAAACCATGTATGATCGTGTGAAAAATGTTGAGATTCGTAAAGAATGCAAGGCTGATGTAAGCGTAGTGAGCAAGTTTAAGAAAGGGACGCTTAAATGGTTTGAGCATGTAGAGCGAATGAGCGAAGGGAGTTGTGTAAGAAGAATATATGACGCGAATGTGAATGGAAGAAGAAACCGCAGACGCCCGATGAAGACATGGCACGATCAAGTGAATCAAATACTCGAGTCGGGCCATATCAGAAGTCGGAATAACAGAAGAGAATGTATGAGGCGTTGTATGAAAGTGAATGAAGCAAGTAGTGTATGCCAAGATCGAGTTGTTTGGCGGTCCGTCCTCTCTGCTTACCACTGCAGAGAAACGGCGTGATGGTTAAATAATTAGTTAGTTAGTAAGTAGCCGTTACAGAAGATCATAATTATATGTAAACATAATAACAATGAAGTGAAAAAAGGATACTAAATGAAAAAAAAATAATTAAAAAGAAAAGTTAATAAAATAAAAAAAAAATGGTAATTTTAAAATATGACCATTTTTTTCATAGAGTAATAATCCCTTATTATGTCGTAATACTATATTGTATAATTGAGAATTATTTTGCGTTATATTTGGTTTAGGGTAAATAGGTTTCGGAAAAATTGTGTGCCTTAATAATGATCCAGTCAACTGTTTTATTTTATTTTGTGTGTTGATGTATTATCTGCAAGTTCATATGTGCTTCGCTTCTGACGTGACATGACGAGAAAGATGCGATTACTCTCATGTTGAAATTGAACAAAATATAAACATTTCTACATTAGATAAGCGTAGGAAAGAGTTTGATCTTATTTGCATTTTTTAAATAATTAATTGTATTATTGACTCGCCTTCTTTGTTATTCAACATTCCTATCCGTATACTTCGAAAGAATTGCTTTTTTTCAATAAACATTCAATTATGGGTATCATTGTCCACTGTCCAGAATGTCGAGATTTGTTAATTCAAGCCAGGGCATTGAAATTTTTCGTGCCAGTCCGAATAATTTTTGTAGGGCTTTACAAAATTAGAACTCAAAAATTATCATTTAAAATGTCTAAAATCATGGACTCTACTAAAATTTTGTTCAGGTTTTGACTTGTTTAAGAGGAACGTCTGCGCAGCCTGTTTCATACAAAACTTAATTTTGGATTTTAGGTCAAAATTCTCAACTAAACCGTCGTTTTTAATTTCATTTAAAGACCACCTTAAGGCTAATTTTGTTTTTAAAAAAAATAAAATTATATTTTATATTTCATCATGTTTTGAACGTGTATTGGGTAAAACTTTTTTTAAATCAACGTTAAACCCCAAAAAAAAAAAAATTCCTCTAAAATCGCGAAAAATTAATTCGTTTAATGGCCTAAATAAAAAAAAATGCATCATTCAGTTTGGAGGGGTATTTTGACGTCAAATTCAAAATTAAGTTTTGTGTGAAACAGGCCGCGCTGCCCTTCCCCTTAATGTTCTTTCAAAAGTATATTGCTGTCCTCTTTTTGTCATTGCTTCATTATTGTATCATGTATGTGCTGTTCTTGTTCTGTAGGTCTTGTTTATTTCAATTCGTGTTATGTATTTTGTGTAATTGAACATTGATCCGTTAATAAAAAATAAAAATAAAGAGAAAAACTTGTGGTTATACAAATAATGGCGTAGTACTTAAAGAATATTTGTCCGTGGGTGGAGTACTTTAATGGGATGTTAAGACTTAAGTTTGTTGAAGACCTGGTTATTATTGAAGACCTATATTGTAAAGGTAAATGTAGTTTGGATTTGGAAAGGTGAAGAATAGACGGTTTGGCGTAAAGTTTTTTCCTTTCATAATAAAACTTTATCGACATTATTTTTTAAATCGTTATCAGCATATTTATAATGTTTTATAAATGATATTCCTAACACATTCAATACAAGGCTTTATTTTAGACAGACTTTTTAGTACCATACGTAAAAATGCGACCCACATGTCACGTTTCACTTTGTAATCATATTTAGTGGTGGCATTTATTGATGTGTGGTATTAAATTGCTATTATTGTGTGGATATTAAACACAATAAGTATTTATTATTTTACTGTGGTAAATTGCACCTGTAAAAATATCACCCAATGGTTTAACAGATACGCAGGAACTACTAACCTTCGCTACTCAAATTATTGAATGATTCAAACATTTTTCTTTCAGGCGCATATCTTCCTCTCTTATCATAAGATTACCGAGTCTGTTTTCAGAAACGCTTAATACAATACCTGGAATATAAGATAATCTTCACCAAAAACCTGTTTACAGTCAATTTTTCATGATTCCCGATAATTTGAAAATATGACGAAAAAAGAAAAGGAACATCATTCATTTTCTATCTTACGTAAACACTTTGCTGGAACATAAAATTCTAGTATTCCGATCGATCGAGATGATGAAATGTTAAATCGCTCTCGTGAACATCTCTCAAATGCTAATATTTCGATTTTCAAACGGAAATACTCGAAAGACTTTCAGACTTCAAAATTGCACATGGTTTTTAATAAATTTTCTCTTGCCATATCCGAATATTAGCTCGTTCTAAGAATATTGAAGCTTTTCAGTTATTGGCCGTGAAGAAACCATTATATCTGCGACGGTCGTAAAGCCATTTTAGTACCATGAAACCTTACTGTAATATCATAACATCCAGAGCAGCAATACATGTTTATGAAAAAAATAACATATATTTATTTTCAATTTTGAAATAACTTATTGAAGCTGATAAACCTGATTATAATATATTTTTTAATCGTGTCAGGTTATTTTCAACTCCCAAAAGAAGCATAAAAGACACAGAAAATAAAAAGATAACGGTAGCAGCTGGGACTCGAACCCAGGACCTCATGGTCTATCCGGATCCTTGCACTCTAATCCACTGAGGTACAGCTACCTCAATCTGTTTACTTTTATCGGTATCATACTTCAATTTCTAAGAACTGTTAATATTGTTTTCAAGTCTATCAACGTATAAACTATAAGGTCCTGGGTTCGAGTCGCAGTTGCTACTGTTATCTTTTTATTTTCTGTGTCTTTTCGGTTTCATGTTTCATTTTGTGAGTTGTAAATATTGTCTTCAATCATTCAAAATATAATATTATCAAGGTTATTATAAACGTGAATACGTATTTCAGAAAAATAAATATTAAAAAATGAATTAAAAATTACCTTGTATTCACCACTTTATTAATATACAAATATCAATGTATTTCAAAAGCGATTAAGTATTGTACGATCCTGGAGAGGAAAGCATCGCTTTCGAAACATGTTGATATTTATAAATTAATAAAGTGGTGAATACGAAGTAATTTTTAATTAATTGAATAATGTGAATACCGATCTTTTGAAGAAATTATAAAATAAATATTATTTAATTTGTACTAAAAAGGCAACCGGTTTTTTCGTTCTATAAAAAGATATAATGTTGCATTTATCGACATTTAGTTTGAAGCAATATGTGCATGCTGCGATGAAAATTCAACCACAATACACCGACTGCAATCACCTTACAGTCACTTTTGTGTGGTGAAGAAGAGCTGACTGAAGTCAAAGTGGGAAGCTGGGGTCATCCAGCGAATCAATGGAATCAGAAGTCACTTGACTCATCACTGATGTGCCACAAGGAAACAGCAGAAGAGGGCATTCTTCTTCAATATGTACCACCACTGAGACTGTTTTATTTATCTTTATTTAACCCTAATTGAATAAAAATTATAGAGAAATAGAGTACATTATGAACAGAAAAGGTAAACACTCAGTAATTAGCAATGTTTTTTCGCAGTCTTTAAAGAATCTAAAAAAGCAAATGAGATTGTTTTTATATTTCAAAGGAGTGATTTCCGATAATTTGAAGCAATCAACCAGCACTGCTGTTAAAAAAAAAAAACAAGATAATATCCGTTTTTCGCGTAAAATCTAGTAATTTTTTAAACAATATTTTCTTTGAATGATCACCCTTGGGGAGTTTCGCACAGCTAGAAAATACCTTAAAACTCTTGTTAAATTTATCTTACAAAACCGCGCAATTTTTCTTTTGTAAAACTTTATGAAATAAACGAAATAGCTCCTTGCATATTATTTACAGATGTTGCGGGCCATTAAAAGAAAGTACTCCAACTTGTGGGAACGGCATTACTGAAAAAAAAAATAAGACAAAGACAATCCAACTTTGTACAGCAATAAAATATTTCATTCTATAAGTTAGGTGCTATGAACTTGCTCTGAAAGGCAAAAGGAAAAAGGAGATTTCAACTTCATTTTTTATAACATAAATTGTATATTTTAATAGGTACCTTATTCAAAAATAGATAGAAACAAATGTAATATTTACTGCGCGCAACAAATGTCAATATCAATGTGACGAGCTTGGTTAAGAAGTTAGTTGCTGGTGCATCATACGTTTGGTAAAACAATGCATCTTTGAGAAGAAACAGCAGATCCATTTTGAGTATTATAAAAACAAAGGGTGGCCAGGAAGTCAGCGCTATAGGAATTCCATATGCATGACTTACTTTAAAAAAAGCATATATTAATGACGTACTTAACTTTCAATCTTTAACTGTAGAAAGCGCATGAAAACACTTAGAATGTGTGTATATGCGCATATGTGCATGTGTGTTTACGTCTGTATGTGTATATGCACCTATGTGCACATGTGTGCATACATGCACCCATATGAAAAAATAAAATTGTGTATATTATTATAATCTAATCCTTATGCATGTATTTTCTCCTTTCTATTTTCTACTTTCTATTATAATTTTAAATTAAGCTGCGGCATATAAAAAAACAATTGATACTATGAATTCCGCATATTTGCTCTAAATACGCTCAATACGATTAAGTTACCGCAATACCCTAAAATATAAACTTAATTGTTGACCATTGAATAAATTAAATTACGAATTGAAGTTATGTGATAATTGATTAGTGTTCCCTTGGAATTTGTTTTATTCTAAAACAAGTATACTTAGTCTTCCTGCCAATTTCGTAATTACATCATTAACTAAACTTGCTTTCCCATGAGTGTTGTAATCCCACGGCATCAATTCCGCTCGTCCCGTTATTAATTTTTGAAGCTTCCTAATACTCGCTTCCTCGGGGATTCAATGATTTTCTACTATCTACCTTTATTTACATAATGTCTCCATCGGTTTATATGGAAATTTCGAAAAAATAAAATAAAAACTACTCTTCAATATAATTTCAAGAACACATCAAGATACCGCGCTGTGTGTAATACACATTGGTTTAAACGAAATTCGTTTTTATAGCGACGAATGAAGCTCTTTAATGAAACCCTCTTATACTGCTCCCCCTACGCTTCATACAAAGTATACTTTGTAGCGATTGAGATTTCGCGAAATAGACGAATAAAAATACTTGAGACAGAAAAAACGGGATTTTTGTTCAATTAGTAAAATAGTATGGCGGTGAGACATGGAATTGGTAAAGGAAGAATGAAAGTAGACTAAATGCTGAAGATATGAGATCTCTGAGACTGATGTGTGGTATAACCAAGGATGTTCGTGTGAAAAATGTTGAGATTCGCAAAGAATGCAGGGCGAATGAGACGTTCAGATGGTTTGGTCATGTAGACGAAGGGAGTGTAAGTAGAATATAATGTGAATGAAAGAAAAAGTTGGGGACCCGCAAGGAAGACATGGCACTATCACTTAAGTCGAGCCATGTCAGAAGTTAGAAAAACAAAATAGAATGTATAGAACGATGTATGAATGTGAATGAAGCAAGAAGTGTGTGCCAAAACCGAGTTATTTGGCGGGTCCGTCCTCTCCGTCTATCCCTGCGGTGAAAAAGCGTGATGGTTAATTAGTTAGGTAGTTAAAATAATAAACAGTTTTTTTTTTAATAAAAAATCAGCGTACTTTTGATAAAAACTTCATTGAAGAACGCTTTAAAACAGTTAGTCAAAAGACAAGGGATAAAAAAAATAACAAAGTTAATCGGTCTTCCAGTCTGCCATATACAATAAAAACTTATATTTGAGATCCCCTTTCTCTCAACTAATTACTAAAACTATACTTAGACTAAGCAATTTGTATATTGAATTCTAACAACTTATCTATACGTATTTCCCCACCTTCATCTTCCCCGCCTTCATCCACGCAACATACCCCAATTGGGGATGTCTTAGTCTCACATGGTCCAGAGGGTTAGGTGCAACTGAAACTCTTGTGTTAATATCGAAAGATCATCTCAGTGTCGCCCTTTTCATAGATCACTATTCAAAATTGATGAGTTGTATTTCTCGAAATTGCCATGTTAAGGCGATGCAATGGGAAGTAATGCAAAATCGTGCGTTTTCGGTTTGAGAATTTGATTGCCTAGAAATATCATAGATCATTTAATTAAGTACTGCAAGTAGAACACACCTTGACCTTTCTTATAGCTTTCCAATTTTTTCTTGTATTTTTTTATAAGCCTAGAAAAAAATAAAGTATCAGACCTAAAAAAATGTTTAAAGTGCAAAATTTCCTACTCATGAACCCTTCTTCCGATATTGTCGTATTGTTCATTGTGGGAATTTTTTTTTTTTAGAATATAACTGCCTGAATAATCAAGATGGTAAGTTTTTGGTTAATTGACACATCAGGGCTTCTTATTTGACAGCAGAAAACAAATAAAAAGCTGTGCAAATTTCATGACGCCAGACCATTTAAAATAATACTTACGTATGTGAAATCATGCTATTTTTATCCCGTTCGATCAAATTTGATAGCTTTCTTATAAAAAATTATGTTTATTTTTGTCATTGACGGTGATGTATTTATTTTATATAATGGAATATTGTTAAAAAAAAAAATCTGACGTCCAAATACCATTTTGCCCTTTCTTCGGTTTTTTTTTAAATACGAGAACAAGTTATTTTTATATATGAACATAATACCCGTGGGAGTTAACTGAACAACTTGATAAGGTTTAATGTAGCGTATTTTGCAGTTTACGGGTGGGTACGCCAAGCAGTAAACCAATCTACACAGATAATATCTAACAGCTTCTATATCAAAAACTTTTACTCGCGAAATGGATAACATTTTTATTCGTCTAACTTAATTTCTAACTGTTCGTTGAATCCTCTGAACTTGTTGATTAATATTCCGTGGCTTAACGATTATTTAGTGACTAATGACTTCTGGTTTATAACGATGGGCATAATCGAGATCCATTTCGAAATAATCGATTCTAGAAATAATAATAATAATCACCAACATCACTAGCGCTCCTCGATCGGAATTTAGCCTCCTACGCAGAAGTTTTCCACTGACTCCCGTCCCGCATCAATATACTCAATCAATCCACTTTCACTCCAGAAATAGGAATTTTAAAACATTTCGATACCTTGATACTAACTAGCGACCTGACCATTTTACGTTTACGATAACTTGATTTTTTACGCGAAATTCTTTCCATTTGTTTTCTCGATACGTTTTCATATTATCTGTAAAATACCAATAGACAACATGTTTTTAAAGAATTATTATTCATGTTTCCGTATACTTAACTTTAGTTGAAACATTTCATATTTTTCGTTTATATATTTATTTTCACTGTACTGTTTTTATATTAATGAGTACAAATAACATCAGAAAAAAATACGTATTGCACGAAATTGTATTTTGCACAAAACTGTTGTTCATGTAGAAAATGTAATAATCTTATAAAATAAAAAAATTAACAACCTTAAAAAAAAAGAAATGAGTAGATAAACGCAAATTTTGGTATTTTTCACGGAATATTCTGATTTTTTAAACTACAAAAAAAAAAATTACTTCACATTCAACTTTGGAATAACTTATTGAATCTTATAATCCTCATTGTAATATATTAGTAATATATTATACACCACTTTTGTTGCAAAATACCACTGGGTTTTGCTAAAAAATTACTCCATATTCCCAAAAATAACGCGTATTTCTCCGTCAATAACGCGAATTTCACGGAAAATATAACCATTTTTTCCAAACAACAGTGCTAATTTTTCAAGTTCCTAATAATGATAATCGATAAATACACTGGACAGAAAATATATTTGTGTTTTATATAGATAAGAAAAAAAATCTAATGTCACCGTATATTCTCCTTACACTACTTTCTTCGTTCATTCACTCTACATGCCCAAACCATCTAAGCGTCCCTTTCTTTTGATGATGATGATGGATGTAACCGTAATGAGTAAGATTGTGTTGAGAGCTGGCAGCTATACTGTTTGGTGCTCTGTTTTGGAGGTAGGTACAAAAGTTCAATCGTTAAAAATTAATTTTCGAGTGAAATTTAAATGTTATCAAAAAAATAAACAAAAATAGCGTTCATTAAGATTAATAAAAAATGTACTGGAATTCCTTATTGAAGAAAAAATCTTAATAAAAATTGTCCTTCTGGCGGGTATCGTTCAGCACCTACGGATGACGTCACGCGTACATCCGCCTGCTACCCCTCGGATTCTGCGCGTTTTCGGAGGCGTTTAAAAAATTCAAAATTTGAGAATTAATTTAACTATGAAAACGAACATAAAAAATTAATAATAAGTGTATTTAAGCTTCAAGAAGAATATAGATAATTTCACTAAAATTCTCCATTAACCATAAAACCGCCGGACTAGGCACTGGTGTTGTCGCGGCCAATAAGTATTTTTATATTAAAACATTTCATTAACCAGCTAATGTCTAAAAGGGTACAAATGTTTAGTGTTATTCAAATTATTGCCGCCCTTTTTAAAATATCTTAGGTTGTTAATTTCGTTTCAGACGTTCAAAATCTTTTATATTCATTAATAAACAAGTCGACAAAAAAACGTTCGTATCATAGTAATCACAATAATTTGTTCGAATCATCTTTAATTTATGTTCCCGAAACGGATTTTTCGATTATCTAAATGTTTCGATTATGGCCATCACTACAAGTTACAAGTTCACAATAAAATCTCTCAATTCGGTCTTATTTACGATGGTAATTTGTTTGAATTAACTCTTGAGACCGTTGGCTAGGAGGAATTTTCAATTAGAAGAAATTCGTGATTTTATGGTAGTTGTTAACTGAATAAAGATTTTTCTTTAGTAAGGCCATCAGACGAAGTAACAATAAAAATATGTTAACTTTGTTATTTTAATATCTTTGTTTGAATAAATAATATCTTCTCAAAATACGTTTTTTCTAAAAAGGAATGATTTACGAATAACCTGACAATATTTGAAAATCTTTAACTATCATCATTATAAACGGAAGATGTTGCTTATGTAATGGTGGAGGAGAGGAATTAAGCTCAGGACGCCTGGGTGGACACGTATTTGTCAACTCAGCCACAGACAGGTCAAAAATAATTTTTATGACTTTTTTTTCCATTGGTCCTGTCCTCCGTCCTTTTGTTTATTGTGTTTTCTATTGCTACGCATAATTCTGTAGCATTTAAGTAAACAAGTATCAAAATTCACTAATTGTTCTGAAGAGACAAAGTTAATTTTTCACCACCTTTATTTCAGGACTTGGCGGTATCATGGAATAGATACTCCATAAGTTGTTTAAAACCAAATAGATGAAGTGGAATAATATGTCCATATGTATTCCGTCTTAGGATTTTTATATAATGTGAAAGGAAATTTTGTACAAGTATAGCTTTATTCTTAAAATTTATTGTCTAATATTATGAATTTTCATGCATACATCAATTTTATTTTTAAATGAAATACAGGATATTTAAACTTTTTTCTCGTGTCGTATCTCTTTACTAAACCTTCCTAAGACCTTTTAAAGTAGAGCTGCATACTTTCAATTTTTGGATTTTTCATGACAAATACCTCCTTTCCTAAAAGCCACAAAATTATCCTAATGAAAGTGATTTTAAGTTTGAAATTTAAAAAAAAATCTAAATATAGAAAACCATAGATTAATATAATGAATGGCACTGTAAAACAACAGTATATAGAAAACTTAATGTACATACGAGTATATCATGTGTATTATCGTAACAAGATTTTTCCTGTTCGAGATCATTACTAAAGTGTGGGATAAAAACTTTGCAATTCACATTATTTCTTTACCGAATCATACATTTTATATAATTCAAATGAAACATTCTACGTGTTCAAATGAAATATACTGTGCATACTGCAAAAAATTATTTTGCGGCGAACCTACCTACCTGAAACAAATGTACAAATTTTATAATTATAAAACGATATTCATAATTAGTACCGAGAAGGTTGTAGATTCCCGAACCAAAAAGTATTTCTTAAATTATATCCTTCTTCAGTCAATATAATCTATATATGTATATAAAAATCAATATGAGTTTGTTTGTTTTTCCTCGATGTTCTCGAAAATCGTTGGACCGGTTTCGCTGAAAATAGCACAGTTTTTTTTTATTCGTGCCGGGAAGGTTTAGAACGTAATGAAATCCAATATGTAAAACTGTTGCTATAACGTTTTAAATAAGTATGAAAAACATTGAACCCGCCATGTTTTATTCAGGTAAGCCCATAGATATAACACTCTGGTTAGCCACAGATTGCATATTCAAAAGAGAAAGGTTTTTGGCGTAGAATATTTTCAAAATGGAGAACATGAGTAGGTACCTGCATAAGAACTTTATGATTTAGATATATTTTGAAAAAATAAACGTTTGGAACAAAATAAAATATTCAAATCGGATAAGGCCGGGTACACATCAGCTACTAGTTTATAAAATGTTCATTTTATTTATTAACAAAAATATTTTATTTTTCTTTAAATACCCGAACTAAATGTCTGTAGAATAATTTTGATGAAAATTCTCCGACACAAGAAGTAATAAAATACTTAATTATATAGTGTTTCAAAATATCACAAGTGAAAATATTACATAACTCTAATCGCGATAGACCGTTCTTTACTGCGTGCAAGGCCAACTTTAGCACGATACCAATACATTTCATATTTTCCGATTTGATTCACATTTCTTTACAGCGCCTTTTCCAGCCGGAAAAGGGCGGTAGAATGCAAAGTACCTTTAGTTGTTTTCCAACCCTTTGACCTTCATTTATTTCACTTCAACTATTCAAACCCTTTTAATGTATGTGGGTAAAAAGGGACGATAAAAATCTTTACCGGAAATAAAACTTTTTTTAGAAGAACCGAAATCAGATTTATCCTTAGATACCTAACATTCGTATGAACCCCATTAAACCTTACCATTCATCAATACGATGAACGATTTTTAGGGTGGATATTTAAAAATAAAAATATATGTTTTTGTTGTTTATTAGACATGTATATGAGGCAATATTTTGATAAATGAAACAATGTTTTTATATTTTGTTAAAAATAATTATATTTTTTAATCATATTTAGTGAGGCACTAGTTTTTATGAGATTATAAGTCACAGTGTACTTATAAAAATGACTTGAATTGCGTTTCCTCTTTGGCGTAATAAAATAAGAAGATTCTCATTACTCAGAAAAAAAAACTAAATTTTAGAAGCGATAGTCACGCAAAAATCAACTTTATATTAACCACAATTTTTCTAACCATTAGTCGAAAAGACGAGTAGATTCGTAATATCTTTAAAAATCGTGTACTTACCCGCCAAATACGACTGCCCCCCGAAAGACCGTGGTTAGCACTGAGTTGACAAGCGACAACAGGATCATCGGCGTGCGTGGCAAAAAGAGACAGCGTATTTGGTATCGCGTCTTCGTCGATGAGACAGGTTAAGTTTCTAGGGTTAAACTCATTGGAATCATTAATAATAAATAGTATTTCACTTACAGTTAAACATTGAACAGTTTACTTAATGAAAAAGATTTTTAAAAGCTTCCCTATTCTGCTAATGGTAAAACTTCGTGAATTAACAGTTTCGAAAATGAAACCAGTGACAGAGAACCAATTTTATCTCGTTTCAGTCTGTTTTTTTATCTCGAAATAGTTAAGCCCCGGCGATCGACAATGGATCACTTTCTTTGCTCGAAAGCGAGGAAAGTTTTAAGATCTTGACAGGCAGTGACGTAGGCAGTGAATGAAAACCAGGCAAACCCAAACTCCCCCCGGAACCCAATAACTAAATCGTCAGTATGTTAAACAGCCACAAAACTGTACAATTTCAGCGTAATAGTCATCGTTACTTCACAGTCACATACTATCGCTTCATCTTGCCAACGTTTCTCCCAGGAACATCGACCGTTCAAGCAGATGTAGTTCTTGGGGCGAGTACTACAAGCGCTTCCAAGCATTTACCTAAACACCCGCAGATTTTTTACATGTTGTAAATGTCTATCCTTTTTTGCCATCTCTTCAAAATCTACATGGTTTTAACATTTTACATAGCTAGAAAAAACATAACATTTCATGTTCCATCTCGTTTTAAAACTCGCTACTTGTATTTACCCGAGAGAAAACATTTATTTTTATTGACCGAATGAGAACTGTGGAACAAACAATTACGTGAATTTTTTTAGTGGTGAAATCATCATTAAAAAGCTTCATTGCCCGCGATGACAATTTCATTTCGATCTGAAAATAGGTAAGTTTATCGCCTCAAAACCAAAAAAGGCACTTATGCAAACATTGACTTTTGTGTACAAGTCATTTTAACTGTTGAAAAAAATCATGTGTAGGTTGTTATTCATTATTTTTAAATGAAGTGTAGACCTCATGTGACATATGTCAGGATTGAAATACAGTTTTCTTACCAATTAACAAATGACGAAGCAAACTGCAATCATAACTCCAAACCGTCAAAGGCGACGAGTTTACCTACGAATTCTAGACAGGAGGAATGTGCGAATTCCATACTGCAGAATTTATTATTAAAATAGGAGGAATACAACTATTCAAAATGAAATGTCGCTTTAATTATATATTGTAACCAAACTCATAAGCTGGTATTACGCAAACCTTCTCTTTCCCATTTGTTTTCCTCTTCCCGGCTTCAATCCACCTCACAGTAATTCTTAAATGGATTTTAAATAATTCCACTGTAAGAGCTTTTATACTGTACTGAATAAAGAAATATTGTGCCCGGAGATTATTAACCAATAAAAAAAGGTTTTTTTGTTCGAACATTGTTATTCTAACGTTATTCGTGTATTTGTGCTAGCAACGAAAGAAGCTTCTGGTGGGTCCTATCCTTTCCGTTTTTTCCAATCCATTTATATGATAAAAATATATCCTTTGATCTTACTGTCTCTTGTTTTCACTCTACCCTTTCATCTACATTTTTTCCCTTAGGAAGGCGACATTCTCAGTGCTTGGGTTCCAATGGAGAACGTGCACATTGATATATCAGTTCAATTCTCCAAATCCAAACCAAATTCTACTGTCTTCGGGAAATTTTAATTCTTGCCATCGTCTTAAAAATAGAGTTGGTGGGTTTACAGTCAATAGCAGTGTGAGGATGGATTCTATGTTAATTTTCATTGTGTTTAATTCGTTCAAACCACTTAATTATTTCATTGTATTTTCAAAGAAATCAAATTTAATAATGTATCCATTAAGTTCTGCACGTGGATGGATTCTGTCAACATGCTGGCAGAATATTTTTCGTGAACTGTTAGTATTTGCTTTATAGTTAAATCAATAATGTGGCAATTTAGTTGTCAGTGTGACAAATTAAACATTTTAATTATTCAAATCGAAAAATTATCAAAACGTTGAAAATATATTTGTTAAGCGGCCTTGGAGTGATAATCTCAGACGAAGCTATAAAAAATGTCTTTTTATTATATTAAGCACGTTCAAAGCCATTTACGTACCGTGATTGTTATTTTTTTTTCAGCATAAGGATTTAAACAAAAACGTTTTTGAAATAGGTGTCATACCAAAGAAATTAAATAATCAAAAAGTTAAGTTTTTCATTATATTTGATAATTAACTTTTTCATAACAAATCCGCTGCTTTGAATTCAAAAGTCAATAATTGCCCCAACCTACAGGTGAGTAAAATAACGTTAAATCGTTTCAGTTCTGAAACGGTTGTAACAGTGTCGCGGATTATGGGATAACCGTTTAAAAAACATGTGTAACTGTGCCCCCAATAATAATATAATAATAATCATAATCATAATCATAAACATAATCATAATAATAATCATAATAATCAATAATAATCACGCGAAATGATTCCAATTGATAATAATTCCTTTTACGATTCCGCGCGAAATGTTTAAAGCAGCTCCCCGCAACATTTAGTAAATTAATAGTAAAACTGCTATTATACCCGTCATAAGCCGTTGAAAAGAAATGCTAGCGCGTTAAGGGGAACGGCTGTGCTGCCTGTTTCATACATAACTTAATTTAGGATTTGAGGCCAAAATACCCATCCAAACTGAATGATATATTATTTTTAATTAAAAGTTTAGTAAATATCTAGTACGGATGAAAAGTATTTTACTTATTTTTGTTTTAAATTATGAAGTATATGCTACGAAAAAAATTTTTTTTTATAATTTTAGAGGTAATTTAGAAAAATATTTCCTGGTTTACTGTATTTTTTTTAATAATCATATTCGCTATATAAATATGATTACGTAAATAAAAATATAAAAACAAAAAATTTCAAAATAAGGTTTTTTGTAATCGATATTTCAAATTATGTACGGAATATTTGTATTCCAACTTAAATAAGCCGTTTTTAATTTAATTTAAAGTCCACCATAATGCTTATATTCATATATTTAAAAAATATTTACATTTTACGATTATATTTTCGAAGCAGATGGGGTAAAATGTTTTTATTTTTAATTAACCGTTAGCCCCCAAATAATTATTAAAGGTGCCTCTAAAGTCGCGAAAAATCAATTCCTTTAATGGCCTATATTTCATAATGTAAAACAAAAATAATTAAATTATTTCTAATCCCTACTAGATATTTACTATACTTTTTAATATTAATCATTAGGTTAAGGTGAATATTTTGGCCTCAAATCCAAAATTAAATTTTGTGCGAAACAGGCCGCGCAGCCGTTCCTCTTAAACGCTTTCACGTTAAACGCTTTTGCCCGAAACTCCATCGCTAATTATTGAAATGAAACGCTTTAAAAAAACTAACGCTCATCCGCGATACGTAAAAAACCGTTGCAAAGAAGTGCTTTAGCTTTAAATGCTAAAGGTCGAGACTCCATCGCCGAACGTTACTATAAAACGCTTTCATGTGAAATGCTTTTGCGCAGACGTCTTCTTTTAATTCGTATTGTTTTTTTTTTCTAAATTTTTACGTTATTTTTAAAGAGTTTCGAGTAACCGTTTATTTTAGTTTTGTTTATATTGATAAATAAACTAAAGTGCCCCCCCTTTACGGCATACCATCAAAACGCACAATCATAAAGAAATAATTAAGATGGATACGGGTGTTAAATTACATTATTTATTCGCAGTTGCGTAATTCAACTCAAAATATATATATATATTTTTTAATTTTCAATGGAAGCAATTGGCCATTCCATAAATATAGAAAACATGATTGCACGCTTACTGATTCCTCAACATTATTCCCCCAGGGGTGAGACGAACATTTTATAACATATCAGAAAAAAAAATTGGGCTAATTAAATCTGGGATATCCTCGAGGGCTTTCGGTGCCTGTGGGATAAGACCAATTAAAATGCCATTACGATTACCACACTGTAGAAAGATAATTTTTTTTTTTACGCATTTAATAATTAGCAGTGATTATTTTGTCAAGGTCGTTCTTTGTTATCAGTGTTTTAACTGCCGAAATATTATACACAACATGTCTACTATCACGTCTATCTGTACCAGAGTTTCACAAACGATTTTGTCAAACCACTACACTATTACTGTTAGAATATGGTATTATCGAATGGGGCAGTGCTAATGATAATATTCCTAATTTACTCATTAGAACACATCATGAAAATTATACTTAAAGTTCCTGTAAGAACAAGCAATAATAAAATCTTCTAAAATCTCAAGGTTATGTCAATAAAACAATAACACAATACTATTTTACATTCATAAAAACAAAATAAACAAGAAATAACAGCAAACACATATTAGAAACTCTAGATATCAAAGTCAGATAGATATCAATCAAGGAATCACAAACACAACAATTGGACAAAAAAGCTTCTTATACTATGGTACTAACAACTGTACGACTACAACAAAATCCCACTCTCTTTCAAAAATCACAAAAATAAAAAAAAAATCAAATAAATCGCTGAATACGTTACATAGGGAGATCTGAAATTGAACATATATTAACACCAAATACAGATGAACACCGAAACCACTAAACAACACAAAAACACCTAACCTAACAAATATTTTTTTCAACAATCATATCAATTTAATTTCATATTTTGCAAACGAAATCCTTAGCACGAAAAATCCCAGTGAGGATATCATTATTTTTTTATTTGTTATAAAAAAAAGATCATAAAACATTATTATTATTATATTATTATTATAGGAAAGTTATATATGGCGTTTTAAAAAAACTAATAGTGATATTGAACGTCGATAGTATCTACATAGTTGAGGTACAAGGAAGATCGCCGATGCGTCGGAGTGATCACATAGCACATGCGTCCGGAATGTCGGTATTCGCAGCTCTCCACGCGGCGCAAGACCACGAGAAGTGGAACGCCATGTCCACCGAGGAAATTGGAATGGAGCTCACGATCTTCAGTAATGAGGAACCGTCTAAAGAAGAAGTACATAGTTTGGTGAAACTGAAAACTTTGATTAGCAGAAAAGCACAAGTGTCATGTTGTTACGCGTCAGCTGATCACATTTTTTCAAAAGCTCAAATGAATCAGTGTTTTACGGGATTCTTTCAAATGTCAAAACGAAAACAAAATAACACTAATTGGCCATTTGATGACAAAGATGTATTTGATTTTCTGTCAGACACCCAACTTTAACGATACAATTAATTTATGTTTTTTCTTCAATAAATATATAATAAGGAGCTCCAGTTCAATTTTTGATGTCAATAATAGTTCGTCAATAATACGTAACGTCCAAACTTAAATATCACTATATTTCTTTTTTTTCTAAAGTTAGTTTTCATGGTTAAAATAATTTAAAAATTTTCAAATGCCGCCAAAACGATCCAAATTTATGTCCGGTCGGTTTTAATCAGTTTTAAGGTTAGAATGTCAAATATCTAAAAAAGGATGAGCTTTACCGTACATAATTATAATATATTCTATTCATGGTAAACCATAACTAAACATAAGTAATAAAATCATTTTAGAAACCTTAACTCCAAGAATAATAATTGGATTGACCATTAACATTATCATAATATCCGCATTGCAAATTGGTTTGATCATGAATACTCTAATTTCTTTCATGAATAATAGTTGTTTATGGTATATTGAACAACAATTATAAAACTTAAAGTCACCCATATAAAGTTAAAATTTTTGCTAAAACTGAAAAAATACATATTAAAAATACAAAACAAAATAGAAAAATATTTTTTTTCATACTAATCCAAAAACAAAATGCTCACGTGACGTCAGATGTTCCAAATGCAATGGTACCAACATAACAAGTTGTTTTGATGAGCTGATTTTTATTCACTTTTAAATAACGATTTATAAATTCAACGTATGGAGAATGTTATATATTCAGTATCGGCGTTTGCTGATCTATATGAATATATATTTTAAAAGTCATTATATTTTTCACTGGAGTTCCTTATTCTTTTGTGTTGTCATTATTAATAAAAATAATAAGAAATATTTTGTGCACACCACTGTTAAATATATACATATAGACATGTTTCGGATGCAAAACTTCCCTCATCAGGATACACAGTATACAAAGAAGAAGCTTCTTATAAGATGAAGAAAAGGAAGGAGGAAAGATAAAAAACAGAAGAGGAAAAGATTCTTGTAAGAAAAAAAAAACGAATAAAATAAATTAGAACAGCTTCGTATCTTCCAATACGAAGCTTCGATTCCAAATCATGTTGATATTTATATAGTAAACAGTGTTATACACAAATTTTTTGTTTGTTTATTATTTAAAAAAATAAATGTTGAAATATTTTTTACAAAAACAAATGTCTGCGGCTTCTTCATTTTATAAAGAAGTTTTAAATAAAAATAAAGTTTTCTAAAAACGCGTAAAACTGCACAAGTTTCAAAGTGCAATTACTCCCGTTTCCACTATTACTTATCTGGATTATCAGTTGCGTAAATTTTGTAACACAAATTCAAATAAAACACTTGGTTGTAATGTCATCGTTGGGCGAGTCGATTTTTTTTATCATTTGAATACTTCTGTTTGTATACAATGACACCCGTATCGAAAAAAACATTAATATTAACACTTAAATCGCTTCCCGTTAAGGTATCGCGAAAACAAAAATACAGGGACTTTGCTCACACAAAACTACGCGTGTTTACTTTCGTTTGTTTTTTTCTAAATAATGTACTCTTATTCCACACCTATTTTTTTAAATGCAAATGTTTACATATTTATCTGACTTTAAAAATCGGAAATTAATTGATGATGATATTAGTGACTCTAAGATTATGGTATTATATTGATAAAAATAACGGCGAGTAATTAGGTGTCATTAGGTCAGTGGTTAGAGTGTTACTCTCAGTAAGACAGGGGTCGTGGGTTCGAATTGCAGATGCGATCGTTACATTTCTAATTTCTGTATTTTTCTGTTTCGTATTTTCATTTTGAATTTGTTAATAATATCTTCGATGATTAAATAAATTTAGCATTTGCGTTTTTTTTAAACTTGCTATCTTGTACCCTGGATAAAGTATGTAAATACAAGTCTTGAACAGTACATAAGAATGATTCGTGTGACAGTGTATCCCCATTTCATAGAAATCGAGTGATAAATATACGAATACAAAGTTATTAATCGCTACTCGTATCTTATTGCTTTCGCCTCCCGTAGATGATAGATGCCCGCAATACACAATCGTAAGAAATCAAAATAAGAGGGACGGGGGGGCGAGCTTGGCGTGCAGCCAATCTATTAAGTAAAACATGAACTAATAAAAAGGTTTGTCTTGTTTACAAAATCCGAATATTTTGTTAGGGTATTTAGTTTGACCCTTTTTATAAATGTTTTGTAATTTGCTTACCATAGTCAAAATCACACTAAGTAATCGTGGACGGCAGAGAACTAAGGTGGTGCCAAAATAGATCTCACGAGACCTTTGCCTCTAGCTGTCGAAATTGTCCTTAGGGAAAATCTATTTATTCTGACGTCACTGATACGCCCTATTGCCTCAAAATTGATAAAATGTTTCTATTTGACAAAATGAATTTATTTTTGAAAGAATAAATTTGTAATAAGACTAATAAGAAGAGCCATTTCCAAAGATTCAATGGACAAGCTAGAATCACTACGCACAGCCTACCTTTGATCAAGGAGCAATGCACGCCACTAGTAAACAGTCACACTCATGTCATGGTTGTATTAAGAGGAAGAAGGACGTCAGAGAAGGATTATTTACGAAATATTTTAACATGTTGAATATTCACAAATCATACTTTGAAGGTTTTTCTTTAAATAGCCGAAAGAAAATTAAAAAATGGAAAAATAATGGGATGTGGTTTAATTTTTTCATTAATAGTAGTTACCTTTAATGTGTTTTTTTTTAAATACGGATTACAAAACTTTGGTTTTATTTTTTTATTTAAAAAAACGTACTAGGAATGGATTCCAATTATTTTTCTCCACTTCATCACTTTTCTGTTAAATATGTAATTTGAGATGTGTTAATATTATCTTCAATGATAAAAAAAAAATACGATAAGGTTTATAAGCTTCAATAAGTTATTCCAATAAAAAAATTGTCTTAATCTTAGACTTATAAAAAAGGCAATAGATGTCCAAAAAAACAATCGGACAGGCATATCTGAGACACAATTAAGATTGGAAATAAATTCGGATAGACTCTTGCAGTCAATGTAGAAAAAATAGCAGTAAAAAACGTGTAAGATTTAATTGAAGGTGATATTGACTGTTCCTAAATTGAAGTAAGATAATGATGAAAATGACAGAGAATAATGGTGTGTCATTAGCTCAATCAGTTACAGCGCAAATCAAAAATAGAGTACCAGATGCGACCGTTACCTTTTTTTCTCTGTCTTTATCGGTTTCATATTTCATTCGAGATTTGTCTTCAATGATTAAAATAATATTACAATGAGGTTTTTAAGCTTCATTGAGGTATTCCAATCAAACAGAATAATAAATAACCCATTTCCAACATCCCTCTCCCTCTGAAAATCATCATTGATGTGAGACACATAGATAAAACTTAGTACATACCTACTTCCATGGTCATAAAAAAAAACATAGCTGAAGCTTTGGTCTTCAAAGTTAATAACAGGTCGCTCTCCCTCTGGTGTTCGCAACTTGCTCGATAATACAGGAAGTTGTAACAACGTCCTCGAACGTGAGATTCTTAAACAAATGATATGTTTTTGCCAGTATTTTATTATTCATATTATCGTGGGACCGTTAATTAGGAGAAAAAACCTTATATAATTAAGTTGATCGACGTATGTCTAATAAATGGTAATTGTACTAATTAATAAGACAGTGACATTTTCATTATTATTTAATGAGACTAACTGTTGTGCGTTTGTAAGTTCTTTCAATAATTACACTTAGAAAAAAACATTTTTTTAGGCTTTTTCGTACGGGGCTCAAAACTTTAATGGGGAATTCATTTTAAGTTATGTGAAATCTCAATGTATGCTAAATTATTGAATGAAGGGGGAATAATGTGTAGTATTTCCAATATTATGTCTCCTGCGTCTAAAAGTGAAATATTATTTAGTAAGCAGAGCTAATCTGGAGTGACCTGTGGGGCAAGTATAGTCCTGTATATTATCTGCCTTTAGATAAGATAAATAACAAATATAATTGGATTGTTATGTATCTCCCGTGTTGGTAGTTGTGAGAATGAAAATACGATGTTTAGGTTGGTAGCATTGTGGCGGGCTGATCGGCTGAGCTATCTATCGTATAACTTGAACTTGTCTGAAGTCTGAAAATAAACATTTTATAAAGAAATTGTCTATAATTCAATTACCCGAGTGTAGCCATATTACTTCCATAGCGCCATTTTCGTGCGAAAATCACGTCAGAGGCGCTTTACAGATAATTTACGTAACCTATCACTTAGACTTATAACTGATACATTAGAGCAAAATTTATTAATATTGGCTTTCAAATAAGATTTATAACTGTTAACTTACAACTAAGACCTTTAGCTAGCAACTAACTACTGCGACTTACATCTATGACTTATACCATAGCTAGTGAGTTACTATATAGAATTACGAATAACTAGCGACTTAAAACTAATAAATACTTATGACTAAGTGCTTATTTTATACACGATACTGCAAAATGATTTACAACTATGTCTTAAAACTACAACTCAGATACATTTTTTTTTTGGAAAATATGTAAAATTTTAAAATATGTATTAATTTGTAAGAAATAAACAGCTTTTAATACAAATACATGTACAACGGAAGTTTAAAAAAAGGTAAGCCAACATAGTTTTTTGTGCTAACAGTTGTGAAATACAGATGTTTTTTTTATGAAGCTAACAAGATAAATAAAAACAAAATTAGAAGGAAGCGGGGGAGAGGAAGAGGAAGAAAGGATCGGGAAAGGAGATGATCTCCATACATTTTATAGTCGTGCATTAATTTGTAATCGTACGTATTACTGCGTTTCGATATTTTGAAAAAGCATTGTGAAGAATGTCGATATTGTGAAATTATGCCTTATATTACGAACACAAATACGGGGAATTGGAGAATTCGTCCTGAGATTGGTGATGCATGCGGGCAAATGAAAAAAATCAATTTGTCGGGTTGGTCTTGACGATATGTGAATGTTACTCATTCATAATATTAAATAACAAGATTTGATCAAATATTAAGTGTCGCGTTTGTAGTGTGATGAAGTTATGGAATTTTAAGAATAAGTGTAAATTGAATTTGTAATTTATATGCTTAAAGAATTTACGTTGAATGCTCTCGATTCTTTCAATATTGGCTTGTTATAAAGGTGTCCATATCGGTGTGCAATATTCTCAGTGATGGCGGATATACGCGGTGTAAAGAGAGTATAAAGAGAGTATTTATGTTGCAAAAAGGTTTTTAAATACGAATTATAAATCCCAGCATTTTATTCGCTTTATTAATAACCTCGTTAGTTTTAAATTTTTTTTTATATTATTTACAATATTACAAATACATTTTATTATTGTTGCTCGTGGTGTCAGTGGTAAAGCATACACAAGTAGAAGCGTAAGAAATTGTAGTGTATGAAAGAAGGTAATCTAGGTGAAGGTAAATAGATATATAAGTAAATCCCTTGGACTGAGTAATCAAAAACACCGCTAAACCAATGAGATCGCTATTCTGGATACGATAATTTAAAATGGTGAGTCTTTAGTTTTGCTCTGACTTCAGTCGAGCCGTCGATCTTTTACAAATGTGAAGGGGATTTGTTCCAAGCTGTTGGGCCTGCTACTGCAAGAGCTCGGTCTCTGAAATTGATATTGGAATTGCGTTTAGGTACTGAGAATCTTGAATAGCTGTTGAAGTTGCTGATCGAAGAGTTGATTGCCTAGAATTGTTATAGTTTGGCGTGCACAGTTCCAATAAATAGGATGGCGCCATGCCATGTATTGCCTTAAAGGTGGTGTTAGTAAACAAAGCGTTTTATATTAATTGTATTTATGACGGCCTCCATGGTCGAGGGGTAAGGCTCTCGACTACGAACCCGAAGGTCGCTGGTTCAAATCCCGGCGTGCGCAAGTAATTTTTATTTAATTAATTTGTGTTGTTTCACAATTAATTCATTTAAAAATAATATAGAGTATATTTGCGCACGTTCCAGAGTGGAAGATACTCTCAGTATCGCCCTGGTGAAAGACCACCATTCAGAATTGAAACGTCGCTTGAAATGGCTTTTAGCTGTGTTTGGTGACCAGATCTGAATAGCCAGGTATTCCCAACCTTCCTCTTCCCCTTCTCCTTCCCCTTCCCAATACCTTCAGCCTCACAACATTCCCCAATTGGGAATGCCATAGTCTCACTGGCTCCAGACGGTTGGGAGCAGTTGGGACTCTTGTGACTCTTGAAAGTGACTCGTGTCTTTTATTCATATAAAAAAAAAAAAAAATTTATAATAAAATTTCATCTTAGCAACATTATTTAATATATCTATTTTCACTGCCATGTAATAGATTATATTTATTCACTGTATAAATGATATTATTACCCTCCCCATTAAAGGAAACGTAATCAGTATTGCTGGTGATACTTTGTTATTATTTCAAGAAGACAACAGGATGGCAACATTTTATGTGACTGAACAAGGGCTTGATACACTTCAAAATTAATCGAAAATAACCTCACTTACTAAGCAAAACTAATGGACTCAACGAGCCAACCAGAAAAAATCACTAGTAATAATGTGCGACATCTAAGTTATACATAATCTGAATACAATTAAAAAAAAGAATCATAGACCATACTTAAATCACTCATAAGAACGCCTTCCATAAAAGTTTTCGCAACTTTTCACATACTAAGCGTTCTACAAATATTTGCCAAAAATGTGATATCGAAAGTTTTCAAAAATATACCACCCTTCACTAGACCAGGGATGCACGACACTGTATCGAATCAAAACGACATAAAAACATTCCATATTATAAAACCATTTTTGAACAATGAAACTAATTATATTATATTTCGCATCGAAACTGTACAATCCCTTTCTTCTAGATTTAAAACGAATAGAAAAGTTTAATGAGTACACGTAAATAATTGAAGTCTGGCTGAAAGAGATCAATAAAATAACCTTAAAAAACGACATAAAAGACGCACCTAATAAGATGACATCAAATTAAATAACTCTAGTCCACCTCAGCACAGGACCCCTAGTGAGGAGAACTAAGAGAAAATACAAAAAGATCAAATAGTTTACATAATATATTATGTATTTTCAAATGCTTATTAATATAGCGGGTAATTAAAAATTAAAAATTAAAATTAAAATCTGATTCAACAAGCTCCTTAGAATGCTTCAAATAACGCCATATATGAGGTGAGTTGAACCATTCCCCTTCTGTGTAGAATTTAAATTTTATTGCATAAGGACAATGTAATATTCTATTTCATTGCTCTCATTATGAAGGCAGATAATGTAACAATCTTAATAAGTTAAAATAACTATAATATCTCCAACAGTTTCGAATCTAAGCTCAAATATAAAATCATGTTCAACGCACCTCGCCATAAGCTATCATTTTTGTTTTTATTTATAAAATTGGCATAAGATTTTGAATGTGATATGATTTCATTCATTTTAAATTAATCCAAACAAAACAAAACTAATCAGGAAACCTACCAAAAACAGGTAAAATATATAGTTTAACGTAGCTTCCCCTTCCACATAAAAAACAGTTGAAAGCATTCCTAGCCTCACAGTAACGCTTATGAGCTAAGCTAATGTAATAAATAAACTTGTACGGATGAACGTAATGAATAAACATCCCTTATTTGTCGGTTTGGAAAACATCTCAGGCCTTTGACGGATAGATTCCATGTAAATGACAGGCAAAGGTTATAAGTTGGACTCCTTTGTAAGATAATGTATGTACATACTTATCTTCCCCACTTCACCCCTTGGCTCCACCCTTCTCCAACTCGTAACCCCCTATAATAAAATGCGTTTAAACATACAGCATTCGTCACAAGGATAAAAACCATTTTGTAAAAGAGAAATGAAATGAAAAAGGAAATTTTATTAGGAATATTTGATTAGGAACTTGAATTTTACTTGGAGAAAGGGAACATTATTTATTCGTCAATAGTCGATACTGATTCTTAACAAATATAAAACGGCATGGATTTTTTATTCAACGGGAAAATTCAAATCCAGCATCACAAAATATTGAAATATAAAAAAATATGATTGTGAAATTTCTTATGTGAGTAAGTATTGTGTACAAATACTGTTCATTCTATAAAAATACATATTTATGAAATTCTTCATGAAACTTTGCCCTAACGGTGTTCCGACAGTAATAAAACTAGGCTGCGTTGAAAAAAGTGATCGATACAAAGAATTTATTTTATTATTTGGTCACAATTTCGTTAGTTTTTTTCAAAGTTTCCATTTATTCCACTATACACAGTGACAGGTGATTACTACGTCATCGACGATCGTCCTAAAATGCTTTCATAAAAGTCTTCCTTCTCACACATCTTGCATGTAAACGAAAAAGACAGGGGACACTAGAATGTTGAATTAAACTAAAACGACAGGGGACACTAGAATTCAAATTTCCATGGAAATTTTGCTAAGGTATGTTTCTTTCGAATCGTAGAACTTTTGTGGTATTATTGTTAGTTGAAAAAACAATTTTTTTTCTTCTATTAATCGTGCACAATGGTTATAAAATTCGAACTTGATGGGGTAGAAATTTAACATTAATCACACATATTTGTTAATAAGTTTACCATAAATATCATTACAAACATAACTACATTTTTATTTTATTTATTCATTCTTAAATTTAAATACAAAAACAAAAACATTTGCCACTCATCTCACTAGAACAATCCTGTGTTGATATGAGCGGCTTTACAATTTAATAATAATCAGTAAATATTAAAAACTAAATTATTATACGTGAATAAAAATAAGTAAATATTAATAAGTAAATAATAGTAAATAAATAATAGTAAGTAAATAATAAAAATTAAATAATAATAATTAAATAATACTGATAATTAAATAATAATAAGTAAATAATTATCAGTAAATAGTAATAAGCATATAATGACACACATATAATATTAATAAGTAAATAGTAATAAGAACATAATAATAAAAATAGGTAAATAATAATAAGAAAATAAAATTATGTAAATAGTAATAAGTAAATAATACGCAGTTAAAAAAAAAGAACATTTTAATTCATATATGACACTAATATTAAGTTTGGGATTTAAACTTTTTACAACCACGCTGACTGCAACGCTACCCATATAGGGCAGTCGGACGGGCTTTCTCAACCAGAGTCATGTAAGATGTTACAAAAATAAAAGCACTTCTTCAAAATTCGCAGTACATCTTTTAGTAAATAATCACGTCCCGCTTGACAACAACAAACCCAAACCCTTACACATAGAAAGAAGGGGCCAAAGATTAAATTTACTTGAACAATTAGAAATTAATAAACGAACGAATGATCCTAATAAAACATTAACTAAAGTAAGAAAAATTATGTATTCACCCCTTCTCAGTATGTTCACATTATCAAAACAATATAACACATTTAAATAAATCGACTAAGAAAACATTATCAGTTAAATACGAGGAAACACATTATAAATGCGAAAACCTCACAGAATTCAAAATTTTAATTGTTTTCTAACTAAATCGGGTTTACCGATAATAAATCATTATTATTGCAAAACCCGTCCAAATCAGAATGGGGTGGGAGTAAATAAAATCATATAAATAAGTCGTCACAATGTGGATTAATCGCAGTTCAAAAATGGCCTTAAACGCCGAAACAGCTGTCACAATAATAAAAAAAAACTAAAAATACTCGCTGAACTTAATAATAACATTATTAAATTTGATTTATATTAAATTTAAAAAAAAAGGATTTTTAACCCGCGACCGTTTGAGAACAATCTGTACTATTAACAACTAACTAATTAAACATGGCCAAGACCGCCCTTAATGGGTGAAAGCCATAAAGTAACAGTAACAAAAAAACTCGAGTACGTGTCCGATTAAAAAAATAAATGTTTCGAGAAAGGTAAATTAATAACAAATCCAAAAATTCTAAATTCAAAAAATCTCTATTGTACAAATGAAAGTTAAAAAAAGGTACAAAGGGTAGCTTATAGGTACATCTTATTTTTTGTAGTCAACCAACAATACACAAACATGTTTTTTATAAATAAAATAAAAAATACATACTTATACAAAACATTGCAAAATTAATCGAAATACGTAGGTAGATACATCATAGTGTAATTGCTTTAAATAGCATTCAATAAAATAAATTCTATGGAAGACGTGAAACTTCATTATTGTTTTATATTTTACCATACTAACGAAATTAACTAGTAAAAATAAAGTAGTACCTAGCCACAAAAAATATAAAATAAACAGAGTTATGGTTGAAGGAGGCGTTCTCATAAATAATAATAAATTGTCACGGGATATGTTTCTAACGTTGCTAGAGCTCTTCTCTAGGCCTTATAATATAAGCTATCAAAATATTTTATACATACGCTTGCGAAATGAACCATTTCTCACACCTACAAACGCATTCGCACACACACACATACTTATACACTACACATGTAACACGACAAATACATCTATAAATCAGAAATTACTAGGACACATATCATAGGTAGCTACATTTAACCTACATTTTACCTACATTTAACCTACATTTAACCTACATTTGACCTACATTTAACCTTCATTTAACCTACATTTAAATACATCTAACCTTCATTTAACATACATCTAACCTTCATTTAACCAACATTTAACCCACATTTAAAATTGAATTTCTGGAAATCGTTTTTTTCATCGTAACAAATGTACTGTTTGGTTTCTATAATAAAATAGACAATTTTTTTTTTTTTAACTTGTTGAAGTTTATATACCTCATTGTAATATTTAATCATTGAAGAAGATAAGATTAACACATCCCAAATGAAACACGAATCCGAAAAAACAACAGAAATATAAAAAGGTATCAATCGCACCCAAGACCTCTTGGGATGTGTTAATATTATCTTCTTCAATGATTAAGTATTACAATGAGGTATACTCGGATAAACTTCAATAAGTAAAACGATGCGCGCGCCACTTGCACGATATTGCTGACTCCCCGATTGCATCGTAGGTACTCGTGAACTCTAGTAGATTAGTGCGTGTCCAAAAACTGATAGTGGACAGCAGCTCCCCCCACCTACACTATAAGGGTAGACGCGCAGACGATGGTGGGGGCTACTCACCAATAAAAATAGAATTCATTCTCTTCCAGTCAACTAAACCACTACTACTACTTACCGCAAGCGTTTTGTCAATACGTGGCCAGTGCCTAAAAATATTAGTAAACGTTTTAGTTACTATTAGCTACTATTCTACTAAACACTGGCTCCGTGTGGATACAACTTAAGGGAACAGATAGTTTTTGGAAGGTGTCTGTTATATTTTGAGCATGGGACACCAATTAGATATGAATTGATTAGATTTTGGCGGCTCTTTGTTTCGATGACTGTTCCAGTGCATTATAGTGATCGAAGAGATTTTTTTACGTTGTGGTCTGAGTTGTTTTTCATCAATGGAAGGGCGTAAATTGTCCAAATGGTCAAAATAATAATATCTGTTGACTGTTCGTCCCTTTTCTAAAAAAAAAAAACTGAATGCATGTCTATGCCGGCCAATGAACCACGGTTTAACTTCTTGGGCTTCTCCTCCTCCTACACTCTTTTCCACTTTAAAGATTAGTTTCTAATTTTTGTTTAGTTAAAACGAATTCCAGTTATCAGAGAGTAAGTTCGACATAACTAATCTGTTCTTCCAAATTTTATATGATTTTCATTTTTTCGTCTGCTTTGGCGACACCCACCTTAAAAACTCTTTTTACACTTCTAAATTATCACTTAAAATTAAATTCGTATTCTATGTCAATATGCTGTAAAACTCTGCTATTTTATACACATTCGGTAGTCAACATTTTCTTAAATAACTGACCCCAAAGCTTGCCAGTGTGGATGTCATATTCGATTAATATTCTGCCTCTTCTAAATTCAGCATTTTGTCATTATGTTTTGGATAGGTAGGAAGTTATTGTACAAAGTACAGTATGTGTATTTTCAAAAAAATGTATGGCATTCTTGCCATGCAAAAGTAAAAACTCAATAGCAAGTCATACATTCAAAATTCACATCAAAACTAAAATGAAACACCTGTCGAATTGAAATTTTGACAGAACTCTAATTAAGTTGTGTTGGCATTACAAAATAAAATTGCCTTTAACTGCATGAAACATCGCTTTTATGCTTGTTCTCTGAACTTATTGAACTCCCTGTGTATTAGCTCCCTTTCAGCTTTAATTGTGTGTTAAACAAACACCAAAATACTAAAAGAAGCAGAATTCTTGCACGTGCACATTTCCAAACCTTTTAAGTAACGTTTTCATGATTAAACTATTCCCTTCCATTGACTGATTTTTGATTAATGAAAGGCTCGCCTTCCAAATCTTTCAAGATCAGTTTCGTTTGCCTTTCAAACATTTTTAATTAACTTCCCAAAGCGAGTTTCGTCGGGTTAAGCTCTGAAGACTTGAAAAGTGATTTCCGATATGAAATTGCCCCATTCCAAGAGTCTGAACTGCGAACAATTATTATACTCCTGGAACCATTTGGATCTCAAATGTTTTGTCGATAAAAGTATTTCTTTGGAAGTTTACGATCATTCGAATAAACGAAATAACACAGTTTACGCCCTCATTTTATTGTTTTCTAAGATATCAAAGAAAATCTCACATCAAAAGTTTTTGGCAATTCGAAGTGTGATTTTGTGCCAATTTTTCGGATCATTACAAGAAAAAATCGTTTTGATTTCTTAGTCAGGCTTTTAACAGAAATTGAGTCAATTATTTCCGTATTAAATAATCGTATAAAACGATAGCATCAAAATCGTATAATAATATATCAGTTTATTTTATTACGGAAGTATTCGATTACGGGTGCTCGGCGTTACAAAGGTACCACATATTTTCAAACTACCGTTATCCTTTATATAGCTCCCCGATTACTTTATTTAATTTTTATTACCTGTGTTTAAACCTTAAGCTGTACTACTCGATGTAAAACATTAATTATATGTAAACGCTCTATCGGCGTTAAATAAATAATTACTAAATTTTAACACATAAAATAACAAAATTATATTCATTGACCACTTGTAGGTTGCGTCGCGTCGTATGAGATTATTCAGGGTATCTAAAAATCGTGAACCTTACAAAATATTTTGGTTTTAACCATTTGTGAAAAATTAGTCTCAGTATGCATTTCCATGTTCTGCATTATTGTCTTAAAGTACGAGTGATTTCTGATGCTTTATTGTCGATATATATATAATACGAGTGATTTAGAAAATAGACATAAAACATTCCAAAAAAATGTAAGTATTGTTATGTTACTTACTCAATAGTGTAAGTTACCCTCACTATCGCTTTGATGAAATATTATTATGTTCCTCACTCAATAGTGTAAGTTACCCTCACTATCGCTTTGATGAAATATTATTATGTTCCTCACTCAATAGTGTAAGTTACCCTCACTATCGCTTTGATGAAATATTATTATGTTCCTCACTCGATAGTGTAAGTTACCCTCACTATCGCTTTGATGAAATATTATTATGTTCCTCACTCCATAGTGTAAGTTACCCTCACTATCGCTTTGATGAAATATTATTATGTTCCTCACTCGATAGTGTAAGTTACCCTCACTATCGCTTTGATGAAATATTATTATGTTCCTCACTCAATAGTGTAAGTTACCCTCACTATCGCTTTGATGAAATATTATTATGTTCCTCACTCGATAGTGTAAGTTACCCTCACTATCGCTTTGATGAAATATTATGTTCATCACTCAATATTGTAAGTTGCCCTCACTATGCTTTGATG